>JAENJI010000652.1:0-67002 GCA_018901935.1 Pugionium cornutum
AACAACGCCTACCGGATCGAGCTACCAGGTGAGTTTAATGTGTCCAATACGTTTAATGTTACTGACTTGGCCCCTTTCCATGCAGATGAACCAGTTTTGAGGACAAAACCTACTGAAGAGGGAGGGAATGATGAGGACATCAGGTCGTACATCCAGCCAGGAGACCAGACTGGCCGACCAGGAAGCTTGCCCGAGACAGCAGGACCATCTGGCGCGCCTGCCGGACCAGACAGTACCACCGGACCCTCGACCTATAGGACCAGACCGGTCAACATCGCCGGCGGAGAGGCCCAAGCTTCCGGCACACTTTGTGGGGGCGTGAATGACACCGCCGGTCCCACTGATGACACCGCCGACTCCGGGATCAACTTGGCCGGTCCTGAAGTCATTCCGGCCAGTACCGCGCACAATCCAGCCGGTACAGCCGATCCAGCCGAGTACACGCGCACTTCCACTTCTACACAAGAGGACTCGGACCAAATGAGCTACCAGCTCCAGGACATGCACTTAGAGGAAGTCTCAACACCAGTGGTACCTCAAGGAGCAATGACAAGAAGCAGATCAAGGGCGCTGTTCCACAAATTCAGCCTATGGGTCAACAAGCTACTAGAGGAAGATCGACTAAGGACAATGGGCCAAAAATACAAGGAAGAGTCCAATAGCTTCTCAACAACACAAGGGACATCAGAGACTTGGGCTTTAGTGGCAAGAGAGGTCAAGGCCCAGAGATTTGTAACCCTACTCCAAGTCGAAGACTAGGAGCAAGGCGCGTGCATGCCACAAGGACGGCCACCTTCCATTTCTTGGCCGTGAGGTGAGTTAAGGTAAGTTTACATTCGAATATATGCCTCTTTCTGTTTTGCAGGGTAGGATCTAGTTGCTTTACATTTTGAGTCAAGAACATTTTAGGAATAGGTCCTTTTTCGGTTATGCACTTTTGTATCTTTTCCTTTGTGCACTTTTGTAAACTTTCCTTTTTCTTTATTTGTGTCGACCCTAGAAGGTCAAGATGTCGAGCATATTAATAAGGCTCCTTCCAGCATTGTAGTTCGACAACCTTTTTGATTATTAATAAAGTAGAACTTTTTCCCTACAAGTTTTCTCTCTAAGAATCTTGTGCGCTTAGAACCTAGTCGAGACCAGCCCTCCTAGCTCTAAGTTTGTGATTTATCACGAGGTTCATCACCCCTCGTGTGGTTCACTTCACCCTTCCATCGTTTACCAACCAGAAATCCCCAATCCAGAAGCCTAAGGTTGAGTTTCTCACCTAATCTTCTACAAACAGCCCACGCGCATCCAAGCCTTGAATCGAGGCTTGTATCAGAAGGGTAGAGGAGAATCAGCAGGGAGATTTGGTGACAGAGGACAAAAGGGAGGAGGAAGGTTCTGTTTTGGGTATCGGATTAAGTTTAGAGTAGAGAAAATGTGAATCGTTGTTATTTACAGAACTTGTATTGAATTTCTGGATTGAATAAAAGCTTAAGTTCTTATTTCTAATCATCCAGTCCATCGTAAACTGCGTGATGCCATGCAATATTCTTCATTTATAAGGGTTTACTCAATGAGTATCAATGATCAATTTAAAATGATCATCTTAACTGGCCGATAAACTTGACATGTCTGCACTAAATCGTCCATAACTTTTGATTTGTAGCTCAGAATGACATGGAATCCAATGCTCACATTAATCTAGTTTAATTTTCTATATTATGTCAAAATTTGAGACAGAACTAAATATGAAAAACCGTCCAGGTAATCCAATCTATCCAAACTGTTTGATGCCATCCATTATGTTTCATTTATAAGCCTTTACTCAATCAGCACCAATGATCAGTTTAGAATGATCACTTGAACTAGCCTATCAACTTGATATGTCCGCACTAAATCATCTGTAAATTTTAATTTAGAACTCTGAATGACATGAATCAAATGCCGACGTTAAGCTAGATCAATTTTCTATATTGTGACAAAATTTGAGACAGAAATAGATACGACAAATTGTACAAGTAATATAACCCTTCCCAAATTGTGTGATGCCATGCATTATTTTTCATTTATAAGCTTTTACTTAGTGATCACGTGATAAGTTTAGAATGATCATTTTAAGTGGCCGATCAACTTGTCATGTCCGCACTAAATCACCAATAATTTTAATTTATAGATTAGAATGACACGAATCAATTGCCCACGTTAAGCTAGTTCAATTTTCTATATTGTGACAAAATTTGAAACAGAACTAGATATAACAAAGCGTCGAAGTAATCCAATCTATCCCAAACTGTGTGATGCCATGCTTTTTGCCTCATTTCTAAGCTTCACTTAATGAGCACCAATTATTAGTTTAGAATGATCATTTTAACTCGCCGATCAACTTGACATGTCCGCAAAAATCATCTGTAACTTTTGATTTAGAACTCAGAAACACATGAATTCAATGCACACATTAAGTTAGCTCAATTTTCTATAGTGTAACAAATTTTGAGACAAAAATAGATACGACAAAGCGTCCAAGTAATCCAATCTATCTAAAACTGTGTGATGCTTTGCATTATGATTCATTTATAAGCGTTTACTCAATCAGCACCAATGGTTAGTTTAGAATGATCACTTTCACTGGTCGATCAACTTAACATGTCTGCACTAAATCGTGCACAACTTTTGATTTATAGTTCAGAATGACACAAATCAATTGCCCACATAAAGCTAGTTCAATATTTTATATTGTGACAAAATTTGAGATAGTACTAGATACCACAAAGCGTCCGCACAGCGTGATGCCATGTATTATGCTTCATTTATAAGCGTTTACTCAATCAGCACCAATGATCAGTTTAGAATGATCACTTTAACTGGCCTATCAACTTGACATGTCCGCACTAAATCGTCCATAACTTTTGATTTTGGAACTCAGAGTGACACGAATCAAATGACCATGTTAAGCTAGCTCAGTTTTCTATATTGTGACAAAATTTGAGACATAAGTTGATACAACAAAGCATCCAAGTAAACCAATCCTTCCCAAACTGTGTGATGCCATGCATTATTTTTCATTTATAAGATTTTACTCAGTGAGCACCAATGTTCAGTTTAGGGTGATCATATTAACTGGCCGATAACCTTGTCATGTCCGCATTAAATCGTTCATAACTTTTGATTTATAGCTTAGAATGACACAATTCAATTGCCCACATTAACCTAGTTCTATTTTCTATATTGTGACAAAATTTGAAACAGCACTAGATATGACAAAGCGTCCAAGTAATTCAATCTATCCCAAACAGCGTTATGCCATGCTTTATGCCTCATTTCTAAGCCTCACTTAATGAGCACCAATGATTAGTTTAGAATGATCATTTTAACTCGCTGATCAACTTGACATGTCCCCACTAGTAACTTTTAATTTAGAGCACAGAAACACACGAATCTAATGCCCACGTTAAGCTAGCTCAATTTTCTATAGTGTAAAAAATTTGAGACAAAAATAGATACCACAAAGCGTCAAAGTAATCCAATCTATCCACAACTTTGTGATGCTATGCATTATGCTTCATTTATAAGCGTTTACTGAATCAACACCAATGATCAGTTTAGAATGATCACTTTCACTGGCCGATCGACATTTCCACAGTAAATCGTCTATAACTTTTGATTAATAGGTCAGAATGGCACGAATCAATGGCCCACATTAAGCTAGTTCAATTTTCTATAGTGTGACAAAATTTGAGACATTA
Source organism: Pugionium cornutum (assembly GCA_018901935.1). Classification (NCBI taxonomy): domain Eukaryota; kingdom Viridiplantae; phylum Streptophyta; class Magnoliopsida; order Brassicales; family Brassicaceae; genus Pugionium; species Pugionium cornutum. The sequence goes on from JAENJI010000652.1 coordinate 3,732, forward strand.
CTAGATACGACAAAGCATTCATGTAATACAATCTATCCCAAACTGCATGATGCCATGCATTATGACTAATAATTGTGACTGATTTGCCATCACATCTCAATGTAGTGGTAAAGTGGTGGCAAATCAGTACAAATAATACCCTAAACCCTAAATTATTTGATTTTGGTAAATAAATTGAATTATATAAGATTGATTAACTTGATTATAAGTTGTACAAACTTCAATTACTAAGAAAACAATAGCATTTACCAAATTTACCAAATTTACAAATCATTTACCTAAATCACTTAACACATTTCCTTAACCTTATACCTCTTATATACATTTCAATTGTTCTGTAAAATTTAAACGAATACAAATATGATTTTGTATATATGTGGTCACTTATAATTGTTATTACTTACGTAAAAATGCAAATAGAAGTTGTAAATGTGGAAAATACTTAGGGAGAAATGTGAATTTACCCTATGTGGTCGCAAATCAGTCGCTATTTTGCGACTCATTTGTGACTGCAGTTCAAATTTTGATCCTGTGGTCGCATATCAGTGGCAAATTTGCCACTGACTTGCGACTACTAACTTTTGATTTATAGCTCAGAATAACACAAATCAATTGCCCACGTTAAGCTAGTTCAATTTTCTATATTGTTAGAAAATTTGAAACAAAACTAGATACGACAAAACATCCAAGTAATCCAATTTATCCAAACTGCGTGATGCCATGATTTATACCTAATTTAAAAGCCTTAATTAATAAGCACCATTGATCAGTTTAGAATGATCATTTTAACTCACCGATCAACTTGACATGTTCGCACTAAATTGTGCGTAACTTTTTATTTAGAGCTCAGAATGACACGAATCCAATACCCACATTAAGCTACCTCAATTTTCTATATTGTGACAAAATTTGAGAAATAAATAGATACGAAAAAGTGTCCAAATAAACCAGTCCATCAAAAACTGCGTGATGCCATGCATTATTCTTCATTTATAAGCGTTTACTCAATGAGCACCAATGATCAGTTTATAATGACCATTTTAACTGGCCGATCAACTTGTCATGTACGCAGTAAATCATCCATAACTTTTAATTTATGGCTTATAATGACACGAATCAATTGCCCACATTAATCTAGTTCAATTTTCTATATTGTGACAAAATTTGAAACAGAACTAGATACAACAAAGCATCCAACTAATCCAATCTTTCCCAAACTACGTGATGTCATGCTTTATGCCTCATTTTTAAGCCTAACTTAATGTGCACCAATGATTAGTTTAGAATGATCATTTTCGATCAACTTGACATGACCGCACTAAATCGTCCGTAACTTTTGATATAGAGCTCAGAAACACACGAATCCAATGTCCACGTTAAGCTAGCTCAATTTTCTATAGCGTAACAAAATTTGAGACAAAAATAGATACGTCAGCGCTCAGTTAATCCAATCTATCCAAAACTTCGTGATGTTATGCATTATGCTTCATTTATAAGCGTTTACTCAATCAGCACCAATGATCAGTTTAGAATGATCACTTTCACTGGCCGATAAGCTTGACATGTCCGCACTAAATCCTGCATAACTTTTGATTTATAGGTCAGAATGACGCGAATCAATTTCCCACATTAAGCTAGTTCAATTTTCTAAATTGTGACAAAATTTGAGACAAAATTAGATACGACAAAGCGTCCATGTAATCCAATCTATCCTGAACAGCGTGATGCCATGCATTATGCTTCATTTATAAGCCTTTATTCAATCAGCACACATGATAAGTTTAGAATCATCACTTTATCTGGCCTATGAACTTGACATGTCCGCACTAAATTGTCTGTAACTTTTGATTTAGAACTTAGAATGACACGAATCAAATGCCGACGTTAAGCTAGCTCAATTTTCTATATTGTGACAAAATTTGAGTCAGAAATAGATATGAAAAGGCATCCAAGTAATCTACTCCTTTCCAGACTATGTGATGCCATGAATTATTTTCATTTATAAGCTTTTACTTAGTGACCACCAATGATGAGTTTAGAATGATCATTTTAACTAGCCCATCAACTTGTCATGTCCGCATTAAATCGTCCACAACTTTTGATTCATATCTTAGAATGACGAGAATCAATTTCCCACATTGACCTAGTTCAATTTTCTATATCGTAACAAAATTTGAAACAGAAATTGATACGACAAAGTGTCCAATTTATCCAATCTATCCTAAACTGCGTGATGCCATGCTTTATGCCTCACTTGTAAGCTTCGCTTGATGTGTACCAATGATCAGTTTAGAATGGTCATTTTAACTTCCCGATCAACTTGACATGTATGCACTAAATCGTTCTTAACTTCTGATTTAGAGCTCAGAAACACACGAATCCAATGCCCACGTTAAGCGAGCTCAATTTTCTATAGTGTAACAAATTTGAGACAGATATAGATATGACAAAGCGTCAAAGTAATCCATTCTATCCAAAACTGTGTGAATGCATTATGCTTCATTTATAAGCGTTTACTCAATCAGCACCAATGATCAGTTTAGAATGATCACTATCACTGGCCGATCAACTTGACATTTCCCCACTAAATCGTCCATTACTTTTGATTTATATGTCAGATGTTACGAATCAATTGCCCACATTAAGCGTGTTTAATTTTCTATATTGTGACAAAATTTGAGACAGAACTAGATACGACAAAGCGTCCTTGTAATACAATCTATCCCAATCTGCGTGATGCCATGCATTATGCTTCATTTATAAGCCTTTACTCAATGAGCACCAATGATCAGTTTAAAATGATCACTTTAACTGACATGTCCGCACGAAATTGTCCGTAAATTTTGATTTAGAGTTCAGAATGACACGAATCCAATTCCCACGTTAAGCTAGCTCAATTTTCTATATTGTGGCAAAATTTGAGAAATAAATAGATACGAAAAAGTGTCCAAGTAATACAGTCCATCACAAACTGCGTGATGCCATGCATAATTTTTCATTTATAAGCATTTACTCAATGAACACAAATGATCAGTTTAGAATGATTATTTTAACTTTCTCATCAACTTGACATTTCTGCTCTAAATCATTCATAACTTTTGATTTCTAGCTCTGAATGACACAAATCCAATGTCCACATTAAGCTAGTTCAATTTTCTATATTGTGACAAAATTAGAGACAGGAATATATACGACAAAGTGTTCAAGTAATCCAATCCATCCCAAACTGCGTGATGCCATGCATTATTTTGCATGTATAAGCTTTTACTCAATGAGCACCAATGATCAATTCAAAATAATCATATTAATTGGCCGATCAACTTGACATGTGCACACTTAATCGTCTGTAACTTTTGATTTATACCTCAAAATGACACAAATTCAATGCCCACGTTAAGCAAGCTCAATTTTCTATATTTTGGAAAACTTTAAGATAGAAATAGAGACGACAAAGCATAAAAGTAATCCAATCTATATGAACTACTTAATGCCATGCTCTATGCTTCATTTATAAGCATTTACTTAATGAACACCAATGATCTGTTTAGAATGATCACTTTAACTTGCCACTCAACTTGACATGTCCGCATTGTGACAAAATTTGACAGAGAACTAGATAAGATAAAGCGTCCAAATAATCCAATCTATCCCAAACTGCATTATTCCATGCATTATGCTTCATTTATAAGCCTTTACTCAAGCACCATCAATGATAAGTTTAGAATAATCACTTTAATTGGCCGATCAACTTGACATGACCGCACTAAATCGTCCGTAACTTTTTATTTAGAACTCAGAATGTTCTGAATCAAATGCCGACGTTAAGCTAGCTCAATTTTATATATTGTGACAAAATTTGAGATATATATAAATACAGCAAAACGTCCAAGTAACCCAATCCTTCCCAAACTGTGTGATGCCATGCAATATTTTTCATTTATAAGCTTTTCCCAATGATCAGTTTACAATGATCATTTTAACTAAATCGTCCATAACTTTTGATTTATAGCTCAGAATGACACGAATAAATTGCCCACATTAAGCTAGTTCAATTTTCTATATTGTGAAAAAATTTAAAACAAAACTAGATACGAAAAAGCATTCAAGTAATCCAATATATCCGAACTACTTGATGCCATGCTTTATTCTTCATTTATAAGCCTTTACTTAACGAGCACCAATGATCTGTTTAGAATGATCACTTTAACTTGTCACTCAACTTGACAAGTCTGCATTAAATTGTCCATAACTTTTGATTTAGAGCTCAGAATGACACGAATCCAATACCCACATTAAGCTAGCTTAATTTTCAATATGGTGACAAAATTTGAGACAGAAGTAGATACGAAAGTTCACTACTCCATGCATTATTTTTCATTTATAAGCTTTTATTCAATGAGCACCAATGATCAGTTTAGAATGATCATTTTTACTGGCCGATCAATTTGTTATGTCTGCACTAAATCATCCATAATTTTGATTTATAGCTCAGAATGACACAAATACAATACCCACGTTAAGCTAGCTCAATTTTCTATAGTGTACCAAAATTTGAGACAGAAATAGATACAACAGAGCGCCCAAGTAATCCAATCTATCTAAAACTGTGTGATGCTATCCGTTATGTTTCATTTATAAGCGTTTACTCAATCAGCACCAATGATTAGTTTAGAATGATCACTTTAACAGGCCGATCAATTTGACATGTACACACTAAATCGTCCGTAACTTTTTATTTAGAACTAAGAATGAAACGAATCCAATGCCCACGTTGAGCTATTAAAAAAATTTGAGACTGAAATAAAAACGGCAAACCGTCCAAGTAATCTAATCCATCCGAAAGTGTGTGACATCATGCATTATTTTTCAATTATAAGCTTTTACTCAATGAGCACCATTGATCAGTTTAAAATAATCATATTAACTGGCCGATCAGCTTGACATGTCCACACTAAATCGTCCGTAACTTTTGATTTATATCTCAAAATGATACAAATCCAATGTCTACGTTAAGCAATCTCAATTTTCTATATTTTGAGAAAATTTTATGATAGAAATAGAGACGACAAAGCATACAAGTAATCCAATCTATTCAAACTACTTGATGCCATGCTTTATGTTTCATTTATAAGGCTTTACTTAATGAGCACCAATGATTTGTTTAGAATGATCACTTTAGCTTGCCATTTAACTTGACATGTCCGCATTAAATTGTCTGTAACTTTTGATTTAGAGCTTAGAATGACCCGAATCCAATGCCCACGTTAATTATCAATATTGTGACAAAATTTGAGACAGAAGTAGATACGACAAAGCGTCCAAGTAATCCAATCCATCCTAAACTGTGTGATGCCATTTATTATTTTTCATTAATAAGCTTTTACTCAATGAGCACCAATGATCAGTCTAGAATAATCATTTTAGCTGACCGATCAACTTGTCATTTCTGCACTAAATCATCCATAACTTTTGATTTATAGCTCAGAATGACACGAATCCAATCCCCACATTAAGCTAGTTCTATTTTCTATATTGTGATAAAATTTAAAACATAACTAGATACGACAAAGCGTCCAAGTAATCCAATCTATCCCAAAATTGTGTGATGCCATTCTTTATGCCTCATTTATAAGCCTTACTTAATGAGCACCAATGTTCAGTTTAGAATGATCATTTCAACTCGCCGATCAACTTGACATGTCCGCACTAAATCGTCCGTAAATTTTGATTTAGAGCTCAGAAACACACGAATCAAATGCCCACGTTAAGCTAGCTCATTTTTCTATATTGTATCAAAATTTGAGAGAGAAATAGATACGATAAAGCATCCAAGTAATCCATGCTATCTGAAACTGTGTGATGTCATGCATTATGCTTAATTTTTAAGCCTTTACTCAATCAGCACCAATGATCAGTTGAGAATTATCACTTTAATTGGCCAATCAACTTGACATCTCCGCACTAAATCGTCAATAACTTTCGATTTAGAACTCAGAATGAATAGAATCCAATGCCCATGTTAATCCAGCTCAATTTTGTATATTATGACAAAATTTAATATAGAAATAGAGACAACAAAGCGTCCAAGTAATCCAATCTATCCAAACTACTTGATGCCATATTTTACGCTTCATTTATAAGCCTTTACTTAATGAGAACCAATGATATGTTTAGAATGATCACTTCAACTTGCCACTCAACTTGACATGTCCATAACTTTTGATTTAGAGCTCCGAATAACACGAATCCAATGCCCACGATAAGCTAGCTCAATTTTCTATATTGTGACAGAATTTGAGACAAAAATAGATACGACAAAGCGTCCAGGTAATCCAATCCATCCCAAACTATGTGATGCCATGCATTATTTTCATTTAAAAGGTTTTTCCAATGATCAGTTTAGTATGATCATTTTAACTAAATCGTCCATAAATTTTGATTTATAGCTCAAAAAGACACGAATCTAATGCCAACGTTAAGCAATCTCGACTTTCTATATTTTCACAAAATTTAAGATAGAAATAGAGATGACCAAGCGTCCAGGTAATCCAATCTATCTAAACTACTTGATGCTATTCTTTATTCTTCATTTATAAGCCTTTACTTAATGAGCACCAATGTTATGTTTAGAATGATCACTTTAACTTGCCACTCAACTCGATATGTCCACACTAAATTTTCCGTAACTTTTGATTTAGAGCTCAAAATGGCACGAATCCAATGCCCACGTTAAGCTAGCTCAATATTCTATACTGTGACAAAATTTGAGAGAGAAATAGATACAACAAAGCGTCCAATGCACCCCAAACTGCATAACGCCATGCATTATTTTTAATTTATTAACTTTTACTCAATGAGCACCAATGATCAGTTTGGAATGATCATTTTAACTGACCGATAAACTTGTCATGTCTGCACTTAACCTTCCATAACTTTTAATTTATTGCTCCGAATGACACGAATCCAATGCCCACATTAAGCTAGTTCAATTTTCTATATTGTACACAAAATTTGAAACAGAACTAGATACGACAATGCGTCGAAGTAATCCAATCTATCTCAAACTCCGTGATGCCAATCATTATTCTTCATTTATAAGCGTTTACTCAATGAGAAACAATGATCAATTTAGAATGATCATTTTAACTGGCTGATCAACTTGACATGTGTGCTCTAAATCGTCGATAACTTTTGATTTGTAGCTTAGAATGACACGAATCCAATACCCACACTAAGCTAGTTCAATTTTCTATATTGTGAGAAAATTTGAGACAGAAATCAGTACGATAAAGCATCCAAGTAATCCAATCCATCCCAAACTGTGTGATGCCATGCATTATTTTTCATTTATAAGCTTTTACTCAATGAGCACCAATGATCAGTTTAGAATAATCATATTAATTGGCCGATAACCTTGACATGTGCACACTAAATCATCTGTAACTTTTGATTTATAGCTCAGAATGACACAAATCCAATGTCCACGTTATGCAAGCTCAATTTTCTATATTTTGGCAAACTTTAAGATAGAAATAAAGAAGACAAAGTGTCCAAGTAATCCAATCTATATGAACTACTTAATGCCATGCTTCATGCTTCATTTATAAGCCTTTACTTAATGAGCACCAATGATCCGTTTAGAATGATCACGTTAACTGGCCAATCCACTTGACATGTCCGCACAAAATCATCCGTCACTTTTGATTAAGAGCTCGGAATGACACAAATACAATGTCCACGTTATGCTAGCTCAATATTCAATAGTGTAATAAAGGCTTATAAATGAGCATACTGCATAGCATCACGCAGGTCAAGATAGATTGGATTACTTGAACACTTTGTCGAATCTATTTCTGCCTCAAATTTTGTCACAATACTGAAAATTGAGCTTGCTCAACGTGGGCATAGGATTCGTGTCATTCTGAGGTCTAAATGAAAATTTACGGACGATTTAGTGCGGACATGTACAGTGGATCGGTCAGTTAATGTGATTAATCAAAACTGATCATTGGTACTCATTTAGTAAAGGCCTATAAATGAAGGATAATGCATGGCATCACACGGTTTGAGATAGGTTGGATTACTTGGACGCTTTGCCGTAACTAGTTTTGTCTCAAACTTTGTCAAAATATAGAAATTTGAGATAGATTAATGTGGGCATTGGATTCGTGTGTTTCTGAACTCTAAATAAAAATTTACGGATGCTTAAGTGCGGACATGTCAAATGGATCGGCTAGTTATATGATTATTCTAAACTGATCCTTGGTGCTCAATGAGTAAAGGCTTATAAAGGAAGCATAAAGCATGGCATCACACACTTTGGGATAGATTGGATTTTTTGGATGCCTTTTAGTCTTTATTTCTGTCTCAAATTTTGCAAATGTATAGAAAATTGAGCTAGCTTAACATGGGCATTGGATTCGTGTGTTTCCGAGCTCAAAATAAAAAGTTACAGATGATTTATTGCGAACATGTCAGGTTGATCGACGAGTTAAAATTATCATTTTAAACTGATAATTGCTTCTCATAAAGTAATGGCTTATAAATGAAGCATAATGCATGGCCTCACGCAGTTTGGGATAGATTGGATTACTTGGACGCTTTGTCGTCTCTATTTCCGTATCAAATTTTGTAAAGGTAGAGAAAATTGAGCTAGCTTAACGTGGGCACTGGATTCATGTGTTTCCCAGCTCTAAATAAAAAGTTACGAACGATTTAGTGCGGATATGTCAGGTTGATCGGCCTGTTAATATGATCATTCTAAACTGATCATTGGTGCGCATTAAGTAAAGGCTTATAAATGAAGTATAATGCATGGCACAACGTCTTGCCATCTCTATTTCTATCTCAAAATTTATAAAAATAGAAAATTGAGCTAGCTTAACGAGGGCATTGGATTCGTAACATTCGAAGCTCTAAATCAAAAGATACAGACGATTTAGTGCGGACATGTCATGTTGGTGCTCATTGAGTAAAGCCTTATAAATGAAGCATAATGCAAGGCATCACGCAATTTGGGTTATATTCATTAATTGGACGCTTTGTCATATCTAGTTTTGTTTCAAATTTTAACAAAATATTGAAAATTGAAGTAGATTAATATGGGCATTGGATTTGGGTCATTCTGAGGTATAAATCAAAACTTATGGACGATTTAGTGCAGACATTTCAAGTTTATCGGTCAGTTAAAATGATCATTCTAAGCTGATCATTGGTGCTCATTAATTAAAAGCTTATAAATGAAAAATAATGTACGGCATCACGCCATTTTAGATGGACTAGATTACTTGGACGCTTTGTCGTATTTACTTTGGTCTCAAATTTTGTCACAATATAGAAAATTGATCTAGCTTAGCATGGGCATTGGATTCGTGTCATTCTGAGCTCAAAAGTTACGTACGATTTAGTTCGGATATGTCAAGTTGATCGGCCTGTTAATATGATCATTCTAAACTGATCATTGGTGCTCATTAAGTAAAGGCTTATAAATGAAGCATAATGCATGGCACAATGTTTTGCCATCTCTATTTCTATCTCAAAATTTATAAAAATAGAAAAGTGAGCTAGCTTAACGAGGGCAATTGATTCGTAACATTCGGAGCTCTAAATCAAAAGATACGGACGATTTAGTGCGGACATGTCATGTTGAGTGGCCAGCTAAAATGATCATTCTAAACAGATCATTGGTGCTCATTAAATAAGGACTTATAAATGAAGCATAAAGCATGACATCAAGTAGTTTGGATATATTGGATTACTTGGACACTTTCTCGTCTCTATTTTTGTCACAATTTTTTGTCGAAATATAGAAAATTGAGCTAGTTCAACGTGGGCATTGGATTTGTGTCATTCTGATCTCTAAGTCAAAAGTTATGAACGATTTAGTGTGGACATGTGAAGTTGAGTGCCCAGTTAAAATGATCATTCTAAGCAGATCATTGGTACTCATTAAGTAAAGCCTTATAAATGAAGCATAATGCAAGGCATCAGGCAGTTTGGGTTATATTGGATTAATTGGACACTTTGTAATATCTAGTTTTGTTTCAAATTTTAACAAAATATTGAAAATTGAAGTAGATTAATATGGGCATTGGATTCGGGTCATTCTGAGATATAAATAAAAAATTATGGACGATTTAGTGCAGACATATCAAGTTTATCGGTCAGTTAAAATGATCATTCTAAGCTGATCATTGGTGCTCATTAAGTAAAAGCTTATAAATGAAAAATAATGTATGGCATCACGCCATTTTAGATGGACTGGATTACTTGGACGCTTTGCCGTATTTACTTCGGCCTCAAATTTTTTCACAGTATAGAAAATTGATCTAGCTTAGCATGGGCATTGGATTCGTGTCATTCTGAGCTCTATATCAAAAGTTACGTAAAATTTAGTGCGGACATGTCAAGTTGATCGGCCAGTTAAAGTAATCATTCTAAACTGATCATTGGTGCTCATTGAGTAAAGGCTTATAAATGAAGCATAATGAATGGAATCACACAGTTTTGGATAGACTGGATTACCTGGACGCATTGTCGTATCTAGTTCTATTTGAAATTTTGTCACAATATAGAAAATTGAACTACCTTAATGTGGGCATGGGATTCGTGTCATTCTAGAGCTATAAGTAAAAAGTTATGGCCGATTTAGTGCAGACATGTCAAGTTGATCGGTCAGTTAAAATGATCATTCTAAGCTGATTATTGGTGTTCATTAAGTAAAAGCTTATAAGAATAAAGCATGGCATCACACATTTTGGATAGATGGGATTACTTGGACGCTTTGTCATCTTTATGTATTCCTCAAATTTTGTTAAAATATAGAAAATTGAGCTAGCTTAAGGTGGGCATTGGATTCGTGTCATTCTGAGCTGTAAATCAAATTTTATACACGATTTAGTGCGCACATGTCAAGTTGATCGACCAGTCAAAGTGATCAATCTAAACTGATCTTGGTGCTCATTGAGTAAAGGCTTATAAACGCAGCATAATGAATGGCATCACATAGTTTTGGATAGATTGGATTACTCGAACGCTTTCTCGTATCTATATATGTCTAAAATTTTGTTGGACTATACAAAATTGAGTTAGCTTAACATTGGATTCATGTGTTTCCGAGCTCTAAATCAATAGTTAGGGATGATTTAGTTCGGACATGTCAAGTTGATTGGACAGTTAAAGTGATCATTGTAAACTTATCATTGGTACTCATTAAGTAAAGGCTATAAATGAAGCATAAAGCTTGGCATCATGCAGTATGGGTAGATTGGATTTCTTGGACGCTTTGTCATCTCTATTGCTTTCTCAATTTTTGCCAAAACATAGAAAATTGGGCTAGCTTAACGCGGCCATTGGATTCGTGTCAAACGGAGTTCTAAATCAAAAGTTATGGATGATTTAGTGTAGACATGTCAAGTTGATCAGCCAGTTAAAATGATCACTCTAAAATGATCATTGGTGCTCATTAAGTAAAGGATTAGAAATGAAGCATAAGGCATGGTATCACGCAATTTGGGATAGATTGGGTTACTCGGACACTTTTTCGTCTCTACTTCTATCTCATATTTTGTCAAAATATAGAAAACTGAAATAGCTAAATGTGGGCATTGGATTCCTGTCATTCTGAGCAATAAAAAAAATTTATGGACGATTTAGTGCAGACATGACAAGTTGATCGGACTGTTAAAATGACCATTTTAAACTAATCATTGGTGCTCATTGAGTAAAAGCTTATAAATGAAAAATAATGTGTGGCATTACGCAGTTTGGAATGGATCAGATTACTTAGACGCTTTATCGTATCTATTTCTGTATCAAGTTTTGTCACAATATAGAAAACTGAGCTAGTTTTACATGGGCATTGGATTCGTGTCATTCAAAGCTCTAAATCAAAAGTTACGGACGATTTAGTGCGGACATATCAAGTTGATCGGCCAGTTAAAGTGATCTTTCTAAACTGATCATTGTAAACTGATCATTGGTGCTCATTGAGTAAAGTCTTATAAATGTAGCATAATGCATGACATCACACAGTTTTAGTTAAATTGGATTACTTGGACGCTTTGTCGTATCATTTATGTCTCAAATTTTGTTACAATATAGAAAATTGAGCTAGCTTAATGTGGAGATTGGATTTGTTTGTTTCTGAGCTCTAAATCAAAAGTTACGCACGATTTAGTGCGGACATGTCAAGTTGATTGGCCATTTAAAGTGATCATTCTAAACTGATCACTAGTGCTCATTAAGTAAAAGTTTATAAATGAAGTATAAACCATGGCATCAAACAATTGGACGCTTTGTCATCTTTATATATATCTCAAATTTTCTCAAAACATAAAAAATTGAACTAGCTTAACGTGGGCATTGGATTCGTGTAATTCTGAGCACTAAATCAAAATTTACAAACAATTTAGTGCGGACATGTCAAGTGGAACGCTCAGTTAATGTGATTATTCAAAACTGATCATTGTTATTCCTTGAGTAAAGGCTTTTAAATGAAGGATAATGCATGGCATCACGCGGTTTGGGATAGGTTGATTACTCTGACACTTTGCCGTATCTAATTCTGTTTTAAAAGTTTTTTTGAAATACAAATATTTGAGCTAGATTAACGTGGCCATTGGATTCGTGTCATTGTGAGCTCTAAATCAAAATTTACCAATGATTTAGGGCGGACATGTCAATTGGATCGGCAAGTTAATATGATTATTCTAAACTGATCGTTGATACGCATTGCGTACAGACTTATAAATAAAGCATAATGCACGGCATCACGCGGTTTGGGATAGATTCGATTACTTGGAGGCTTTGTCGTATCTAATTCTGTCTCAAATTTTGTCAAAATATAGAAAATTGAACTAGATTAATGTGGGCATTGGATTTGCGTCATTCTGACCTATAAAATATAGTTACAAACAATTTAGTGCAACCATGTCAAGTGGATCGGCCAGTTAAAATGATCATTCTAAACTGATCATTGGTGCTCATTGAATAAAAGCTTATAAATAAAGCATAATGCATAGCATCACGCAGTTCAGGATAGATTGGATTACTTGGACGCTTTGTCGTATTTTTTTTTTGCCTCAAATTATGTCACAATATTGAAAACTGAGGTAGCTTAACATGGGCATTGGATTCGTGTCATTCTGAGGTCTAAATCAAAATTTACGGACGATTTAGTGCGGACATGTAAAGTGGATCAGCCAGTTAATATGATTAATCATAACTGATCATTGGTACTCATCGAGTAAAGGATTATAAATCAAGCATAATGCATGGCATCACGCGGTTTGAGATAGGTTGGATTACTTGGATGCTTTGATGTTTCTAGTTCTGCCTCAAATTTTGTCAAAATATTGAAATTTGAGCTAGATTAACGTGGGCATTGGATTCATGTCATTTTGAGCTCTAAATCAAAATTTACGGATGATTTAGTGTGGACATGTCAAGTGGATCGGCTAGTTAATATGATTATTCGAAACTCATCATTGGTATGCATTGTGGAAAGGCTTGTAAATGAAGCATAATGCATGGCATCATGCGGTTTTGGATAATTTGGCTTACTTGGACGCTTTGTCGTATCCAGTTGTGTCTTTAATTTTGTTACAATATAGAAAACTGAGCTAGCTTAACATACACATTGGATTCGTGTGTTTCTGAGCTCTACATCAAAGGTTATGGACGATTTAGTGCGGACATGTCAAGTCGATCGGTTAGTTAAGTGATCATTCTTAACTGATCATTGGTGCTCATTATGTATACGCTTATAAATGAAGCATAAAGCATTGTATCAAGCAGTTTGGATAGATTCGATTACTTCGATGCTTTGCCCTCTCTATTTCTGTCTCAAATTTTGTCAAAATATAGAAAATTGAGCTACATTAACGTGGGCATTGGATTCGTGTCATTCAGAGTTCTAAATCAAAATTTATGGACAATTTAGTGTGGACATGTCAAGCGCATCGGCGAGTTAGTATGATTATTCAAAACTGATCATTGGTACTCATTGAGTAAAGGCTTATAAATGTAGCATAATGCATGGCATCACGCCATTTCGGATAGATTGGATTACTTGGACGTTTTGTCGTATCTAGTTCTGTCTCAAATTTTGTCAAAATATAGAAAATTGAGCTAGCTTAACATGGGTATTGGATTTGTGTCATTCTGAGCTCTAAATAAAAATTTAAGGACGATTTACTGCGGACATATCAAGTGGATTGGCCAGTTAATATGATTATACTAAACTGATCGCAGGACCTCATTGAGTAAATGCTTATAAGTGAAGCATAATGCATGGCATCACACGGTATGGGATAGATTGGATTACTTGAATGATTTGTCATATCCAGTTCTGTCTCATATTTTTTTACAATATAGAAACAATAACTAGCTTAACATGGGTATTGGATTCGTGTCATTCTGAGCTATAAGTCAAAAGTTACGGATGATTTAGTGCAGCCATGAAAAGTTGATTGCCTAGTTAAAATGATCATTCTAAACTGATAAATGGTGGTCATTGAGTAAAAGCTTATAAATGAAGTATAATGCAAGGCATCACGCAGTTCGGGATATATTGGTTTACTTGGACGCTTTGTCGTATATATTTGTGTCTCAAATTTTAGCTAGCTTAACGTGGGCATTGGATTAGTGTCATTCTGAGCTCTAAATCAAAAGTTATAGAGGATTTAGTGCAAACATGTCAAGTTGAACGTCCAGTTAATATGATCATTCTAAACTGATCATTGCTGCTCATTGAGTATATGCTTAGAAATGAAGCATAATAATGACATCATGCATTTTTGGATAGCTTGGATAACTTGGATGCTTTGTGGTATCTATATTTGTCTCAAATTTTGTCTCAATATAGAGAATTGAACTAGCTTAATATGGGCATTGGATTCGTGTCATTTTGAGATATAAATCAAAAGTTACGAACAATTTAGTGCAGAAATATCATAGATAACTAATCATTGGTGCTCATTGAGTAAAGGCTTATAAATGAAGCATAATGCATGGCATCACGCAGTTTGAGATAGATTGGATTACCTGGACGCTTTGTCGTATCTATTTCTGTCTCAATTTTGTCTCAATATAAAAAATTTAGTTCGCTTAACATGGGCATTGGATTCATTTCATTTTTAGTTATAAATCAAAATTTATGGACGATTTCGTGCGGAAATGTCAAGTTGATCGGCCAGTTAATATGATTATCCTAAATTGATCATTGGTGCTCATTGAGTGAAGGCTTATAAATGAAGCATATTGCATGGCATCACACAGTTTGAGATATATTGGAAAACTTCAGCGCTTTGTCATATCTAGTTTTGTCTCAAATTTTGTCATAAAATAGAAAATTGAACTAGTTTAACATTGGCATTGGATTCGTGTCATTCAAAGCTATAAATCAAAAGTTACAGCCGATTTCGTGCGGAAATGTCAAGTTGATCGGCCAGTTAAAATAATCACTCTAAATTGATCATTGGTGCTCATTGTGTAAAGGTTTATAAATGAAACATAATGCATGGCATCTCGCAGTTTTTGATAGATTGGATTACTTGGATGCTTTGTTATATCTAGTTCTATGTCAAATTTTGTCAAAGTATTGAAAATTGAGCTAAAACGTGGGCGTTGGATTCATGTCATTTTGAGCTCTAAATCAAATTTTACGGATGATTTAGTGCGTACATGTCAAGTCGATCAACCAGTTAATATTACTATTCTAAATTGATCATTGGTACTCATTTAGTAAACGCTTATAAATGAAGCATAATCTATGGCATCACGCGGTTTGGGATAGATTGGATTACCACTACAAGAAAACATTAATATTTCCAAAGGCATTTCCGATGGAAGTAAAAGCATCGAAATTTTCTAATCCCTGTGCGATGGTTTTCCAACGGTTCTGTCGGTAAATCCTGATGTTTGCACTACCTTTGGAAAATCGATGGTAAAACCCGACGGCTTTTAGTCCGGTTTCCGATGAAAACGTAGGCGTCTGGATATCCTCACAAAACCATCGCACATTACTGACGAAATATAAGCCGTCGGTTTTTTCTGACAATTTCCCAATGGAATGTGGTTTTTACTATCCGTCTGGAATCCGCCCGGAATATATCCGTGGGCTGACGTCGAGTATCATTGGTTCGTCGTCGGAAATATCCAGCAAACATCGGAAATCCATCGGAAAGAGGAATATTCTTAAGAATAATCTATTTAAATTTGTGATTATCTGTTAAAAATTCATAATAATCAATTAAAAATTATAATAATCTATTAAAAATTCGTGATAATCTTCTAATTTTCAATATAAATACGCTTTGGTCCTTCACAATTTCACTATAACAAAAAATCTTAACAAAATGTCTTCTTTAGGTTCTTATGATTATTTTCGATCTTGGATGGATAAACCTCGGTATGATTCAACAACGGGGGAATTGATGGATGAATCTGCGCAAGATGTTGAAGAGTTCATGACATTTGCATCAAAAAATAGCATGACATCGGAATACGGTAAAATGTATTGTCCGTGTATTAAATGTCAAAATCATAGATTAATCTTTGTTAGAGAAGTACGTAATCATTTGTATAGGACTGGATTTATGCCGCGTTACAAAATTTGGTATTCACATGGAGAAACGGATGCAACGATGCAATATTATGGTAGTACTTCAAAAAAGTTAGATAGTACTAATGTTAGGGTAGAGGAACCGGCATCACAAGTTGATATAAACGAAAGTTCTATTTAGATGGTGAATGATGCATTTCGTGAACAAAGAGCATCGTATATTGAAGATAGGATTAGAATAGAGGAACCCAATTTGGAAGCCCAGAAATATTTTGATATGTTAGATGCATCGAAGCAGCCTTTGTATAAAGGATGTAGAGATGGATTATCGCCTTTATCTGCTGCAAGCATGTTGATGACGATAAAGACGGATTTCAACTTGGCTTAAGATTGTGTGAATGCGATAGCTGATCTTGTTAGAGATATATTACCTGAATATAATATTGCACTTGATTCATATTACGAGGTTCAAAAACTTGTAGATGGTCTTGGATTGCCGTATTAGATGATCGATATATGTATTGACAACTGCATGATCTATTGGAGAAATGATGAAAACAATATGAAGTGCCGATTTTGTCACAAACCTCGATTTCAAGAGACAAGCGGTAGAGTACCTATTCCGCATAAACGGATGTGGTATTTGCCATTAACAGAGAGGTTAAAGAGCTTATATTAATCTGAACACATGGCAAAACCTATGAGATGGCATGCAGAACATAATTCGAATGGAGAAATTGTGCATCCCTCGGATGCAAAAGCATGGAAACATTTTAAACAGGTTTATCCTAGTTTTGCATATGAGCTTAGGAACGTATACCTCGGGTTATCTACAGATGGATTCAAGCCTTTTGGGAAGCGTGGCAGGCAATACTCGTTGTGGCCAGTTATCGTGACACCTTATAATTTGCCTCCTTCGTTGTGCATGAAACAAGAGTTTTTATTTCTAACAATTCTCGTCCCCGGTCCAGAGCATCCTGAGCGATCGCTTGATATTTTCTTGCAGCCACTAATTCATGAGTTAAAAATATTGTGGGAAAATGGTGGCGAAGCATTCGATGTTTCCACCCAACAAAACTTCTTGATGCGAGCAGTACTTATGTGGACTATAAGTGATTTTCCAGCATATGGTATGTTATCAGGATGGTCGACGTATGGAAGATTAGCATGCACATATTGTCAAGATAATACTGATGCATTCCAACTGAAACACGGACAAAAGACTAATTGGTTCGATTGTCATCGCCAATTTCTACCACAAGATCATCCATACCGCCGGAGCACGACATTGTTTAGGAAAAACAAAAAAAAAGTTTGATGGTCCACCTCCTATTCTTGACGGGAATAGATGACCTGCACGACATGATGATAGAGGAGAAAAACCAAGCTATCTAGTGTTTGTGCCAGAAGTATTTGCACAAGCTATCTAGTGTTTGTGCCAGAAGTAAGTGGAAAAAGGAAGACGCGACGCCTATCAGAGAAGGAATAAAATCACTTGCATTTATATATTTTGACAAATTGCAATGACATTTTGGAATAAAAAAGGTACATTCAATTAAATTTTATTTTTAATTGTTATTATAATTTATTGTTAATAATTTTGTTCATAATTAACAGGATATACATGGAACAAATACGTGTTCATTATTCAGATTACACAGAGAATGAGTTGGTCGAACTTAAAAAAAGCCAATTTGCAAGATGGTTGCATTTTTATGTTAGTGTCACCACAATTATGTAATTTTCAATAATAATTTCCTATATATATATATTTGACTACATTCAATTATTTTGTAGGTTACTACAGGTCCTTCTAGGGTGATAACGTTTCCCACGTGGTTAGTTGAGTTGGTGAGTGGTCTTACATTGACTGCAAAATCTTATCCAATGTACTGCACTCGTGGATATGCTTTTAAGAGTTATCGTGAAGGAAACTCATAAACAACTTATAATTATGGTGTATCATCTCAATCGGGAGAAATTGTATACAACGGTGTTCTTTGTGAAATATTAAAAGTTCACTATCCAGGAATGATTGATTTGAGGTGTACTGTATTCTATTGTGGTTGGTATGACCCTGTCATGGGTAAACATCAAGACGAATTTGGTGTTACATCTGTCCACTCTCTTAAGCAACATCGAAAATATGATCCTTTTGTAATTGCATCACAAGTGGACCAGGTTTGTTAGATTCGATATCCTCGTGTGAGGAACAAGCAAGATAATTGGATTACAGTGACCTCAATACATCCTAGACGAATGGTATGTGGTATTACCGAACAAGACCCTATGCAACAAACACAATTGGTAACTTAGGTTCAATAGACACTTCTCTTGAAGTTAACCTTGTTGTTGGTGACACCACAAACGGGGATTAAAACGTGTTTCAAGATTCAGAAGAAGAAACTGACAAGTTTGACTGCGAAAATTCAGCTAATTCGGAATATTAATCAGATTCAGATTAAATTTGTGATAATAATGTTTTATTTTTTCCATACTTTAATTATATATAAATTATCTTTTCTAAAATAATAAATGTCCGTCCGATGGATTCTATACTTTAATTATATATAAATATTTTTCAAAATATTGATTTCCGTAATCGACAGATTTCCGACGGAGTTGGTAATTCCATCTGAAAGCCGTCGGAAAACCGTCAAAAACGTATTTGCAACATGTGCAGACTATTTGGCGAACATGCACGGGTTGAAGTAGTCCATCAGAAATCCGACGGAATTCCAATGGTCCTATATAATACACGGGAGACGTAATTACCAACGCGGGTTTTAACAAAAATATTTATTAATGTTCCGACGGATTCCCGACGGATATTGCCGTCAGAAATATGTAATATAACCTACGATCCCAATCTCCTCTTTTTCTCTCGTGTTTCTTCTCCTTCACTGCCTCTTCGCCTCCCGCCGCTGTCGTCGCCGGAAACCGGCTTTCCTCTTCACCTCCCTTGCTGTCGTCGCCGGAAACCGGCTTTCCTCTTCACCTCCCTTGCTATCGTCGCTATTCATGTAAGTTTTCCCCCTCTAGCAAATCTTTTTCGGTTACCAAAAACAGATTGGTTTTGTTTTGGTGTTAAACTGTCGAGATTTTGGTGTTAAACTTGCAGGCTGTTTTCGAATTTGGAGATTTTGGTGTTAACTTGCAGACTGTTAACGTTCATTTTTGTTTAAACAGAACAATTTCTAGACACTTTTTAACTGAACCATTTTTTTTGTTCCTACCGATACACTTTTTCTACTTTTATTTGTTGTTTGGATTGTGAGAAAGGGTGAAATTGTTTTGAGTATTTGAAAAGACCAGTCTCCGATTTGCTAATGGCCATATTAGCAATGTCGATGAATTGTGTTGAGTGAAATGTTTTGGCTCTGACTTGTTTAATAACTGATTCTGGTTTGTTTAGTAGAAACCCAAATTGAAAACTTAATGCTACATAGTTTGTGAGATTTGTTTTGGTTTGGTCTCAATAGTTTCATGTAGTTGTGTGGATGATGTTCATGTCATCTAACTTGTGCTGAACGAGTGTTTTTGAAGGTCAAAGTTTTGAATCATTTTCTCCTTACGATCGTCTACTTAAAAGTGCTTTCCTTTTACAATTTATGGAGTCAATTCTTGTGCAAATGGTTTATCAATTCATGATTATTTCACAACAACAAGAAATAACAAAATATGAATTTCATCCCTCTAATTACAAGAACAAGATCAATTTTTCAACTGAGATGTAATGTTCATATATGTCTCCATGTAATATTCCATGTAATATGTATATAGTATTATGATAAATAATTTATCTATAAATTAATAACTCTTTTAGTTTACAAAAACTATAACACCAAACCAAATATTTTTATTTGTTGATTCTTGTTAACTGTCTCATCACTATTTAATTTTTTTTTTAACTTTTTATTTTTATTAATGACTATCAAGTATTAAATAATAATCCGCGTATACATGGGCCTAGTATAACTAATAAATACAAAAATTACTTAAATAAAATTATTATTTTATCTTAAATAGCATTAATATTTTTATTTTATGATATTCTATCAAATAGTAGAATGATATTACTCCAAAAAATGGACGTTGATTTTGTCGAAGTATGAAAATAAAAATAATTGATTATTATTTTAAATAATTTAATACTTCAAAGAGAAAATGGTAAATAATAAATGTAGATAGATTGATAAAATATCACAATCATAGGTCGTATCAAGAGTACCAAAGAGGTGGTGAGTCGTCTACTCCGATTTGTATACCAACTCAAGTTTCACAATCTACAAAAGATTCTTTCCGACCAATGACAATTGAAGAATTGGTTTACCAGCCTGGTCTTGAAGTTCTTACTTTTCTCGATCCGAGGCGCCAAAAAAATTCGACATGGTAAAATTAATTTTTCTATAATTATATTTAAAATAATTATTTTGTCATAATATAAAAAATTGAACGAGCTTAACATGGGCAATGGGTTCGTTTCATTCTGAGCTCTAAATCAAAAGATATAGACCATTTTGTTTAGATATGTCAAGTTGATCAGCTAGTTAAAATGATCATTCTGAACTGATCATTGAGTAAAAGCTTATAAATGAAGAATAATGCATGGCATCACGCTGTTTAGGACAGACTGCTTTCCTTGGAAGCTTTGTCGTATCTATTTTTATCTCAAATTTTGTCACAATATAAAAAATTGAGATAGCTTAATGTGGGCATTGGATTATGGAGATTCTGAGCTCTAAATCAAAAGTTAAGGACATGTCAAGTTCATCGGCAAGTTAATATGATCATTCTAAAGTGATCATTGGTGCTCATTGAGTAAAGGCTTATAAATGAAGTATAATGCATGAAATCACGTAGTTTTTGATAGATTGGTTTACTTGGACGCTTTTTTGTATCTATTTCTATCTCAAATTTTGTCTCAATATAGAAAATTGAACTAGTGTAACGTGGGCATTGGATTCGTGTCATTTTGAACTATAAGTCAAAAGTTACGGCAAGTTAGTGTAGACATGTCAAGTTGATCGGCCAATTAAAATGATCATTCTAAACTGATCATTGGTGCTCATTGAGTAATAGCTTATAAAAGACGCATAATGAATGGCATCATGCAGTTTGGGTTAGACAAGATTACTTGGATGCTTTTTCGTATCTATTTTGTCTCAAATTTTGTCTCAATACAGAAAATTGAGCTAGTTTAACGTAGGCATTGGATTCGTGTCATTCTGAGAAATAAAACAAAAGTTACGGACGATTTAGTTTGGACATGTCATGTTGATCGGTCAGTTAATATGATAATTCTGAAATGATCATTGGTGCTCTTGAATAAAGGCATAATGCATGACATTACACAGTTTTGGAGAGATGGGATTAGGGTAATGCTTTGTCGTAGCAATTTTAGTCTTAAATTTTATCACAATATAGAAAATCGAGCTAGCTTAACGTGGGCATTGAATTCGTGTCATTATAAGATCTAAATTAAAAGTTACGGACAATTTAATGCGGACATGTCTAGTTGATCGGGCAGTTAAAGTGACATTCTAAACTAGTAATTGGTACTAATTGAATAAATGTTTATAAATGAAACATAATGCATGGCATCACACAGTTTTGGATAGATTGGATTACTTGGACACTTTTTCGTATCTATTTTTTCTCTAATTTTGTTACAACATAGATAATTGACATAGCTTAACGTGGGCATTGGATTCGTATCATTCTGAGCTCTAAATCAAAAGTTATGGACGATTTAGTGGGGACATGTCAAGTTGATCAGCCAGTTAAAATGATCATTCTGAACTAATCATTGGTGCTCATTAAGTAAAGCCTTGTAAATGAAGTATAAAGCATGGCATCACGTAGTTTGGGATAGATTTGCTTACTTGTACGCTTTGTCTTACCTATTTTTATCTCAAATTTTGTCAAAATATAGAAAATTCAGCTAACCTAACATGGGTATTGGATTCGTATCATTCTAGGCTCTAAATCAAAAGTTATGGACGATTTACTGCGGACATGTCAAGTTGATCAGCCAGTTAATATGATTATTCTAACCTGATCATTGGTGCTCATTGAGTAAACGCTTATAAATGAAGTATAATGCATGAATAGACTGGATTATTTAGACGTTTTTTCGTATCTATTTTTGTCTCAAATTTTGTCACAATATAGAAAATTAAGCTAGCTTAACGTGGGCATTACATTCGTGTCATTCTGAGATCTAAACCAAAAGTTACGGACGATTTAGTGCAAACATGTCAAGTTGATCGGCCAGTTAAAGTGATCATTCTACACTGCTCATTGGTGCTCATTAAATAAAGTCTTATAAATGAAACATAAAGCATGACATCACGTAGTTTGGGATAGATTTGGTTACTTGGATGGTTTGGCGTCTCTATTTTGTCTCAAGTTTTGTTAAAATATAACAAAATAAAGCTAGGTTAACGTGGGCATTGGATTCGGGTCATTCGGAGCTATAAATCAAATGTTACGGACGATGTAGTGGAGACATGTCAAGTTGATCGGCCTAATAAAATGATCATTCTAAACTGATCATTAGTGCTCATCGAGTAAAGGCTTATAAATGAAGCATAAAGCAAGGTATCTCGCAGTTAAGTTGATTTGCCAGTTAATATGATTATTCTAAACTTATCATTGGTGCTCATTGAGTAAAGGCTTACAAATGAAACATAATGCATGGCATCACGTAGTTTTTGATAGATTTGATTACTTGGACACTTTGTCGTATCTAGATCTATCTCAAAGCTTAACGTGGGCATTGGATTTGTGTCAAACTGAGTTATAAGTCAAAAGTTACGGACGAATTAGTGCAGACATGTCAAGTTGTTTGCCAGTTAAAACGATCATTCAAAACGGATCATTGGTGCTCATTGAGTAAAAGCTTATAAATGAAAAATAATGCATGGCATCACACAGTTTGGGATAGACTGGATTACTTGGACGCTTTGTCGTACTATTTCTCTCCCAAATATTGTCATAATAGAGAAAATTGAACTAGTTTAATGTGGGAATTGGATTCGTGTCATTATGAGCTCTAAATCCAAAGTTAGGAAAGATTTAGTGCGAACATGTCAAGTTGATGGGCCAGTTAATATGCTTATTCTAAACTGATCATTGGTGCTCATTGAATATAAAGGCTGATAAATGAAGCATAATGCATGGCATCACGTAATTTTTGATAAATTTGATTACTTGGACAATTTTTCGTATCAAGATATGTCTCAAACTTTATCTCAGTATCGAAAATTGAACTAGCTTATCGTGGGCATTGGATTCGTGTCATTCTGAGATATAACTCAAAAGTTACAGACGATTTAGTGTAGACATGTCAAGTTGATCAGCCAGTTAAAACAATCATTCTAAACTGATCATTGGTGTTCATTGAGTAAATGCTTATAAATGAAAAATAATGCATGGCGTTACACAGTTTGGGATAGACTGGATTACTTGGATGCTTTGTCGTATCTCTATGTGTCTCAGACTTTGTCACAATATAAAAAAATTGAGATAGGTTAATGTGGGTATTGGATTCGTGCTGTTACGAGCTCTAAATCAAAAGTTACGGAGGATCTAGTGTGGACATGTCAAGTTGATCGGCCCGTTAAAGTGATCCTTCTAAATTGATCATTGGTGCTCATTGAGTAAAGTTTTATAAATGAAGCATAATACATGGCATTTCACAGTTAAAGATCGTATATATTTCTTTCTCAAATTTTGTTTCAATATAGAAACCTGAGCTAGTTTAACAGGGGCATTGGATTCGTGTCATTATGAGCTCTAAATCAAAAGTTACGGCCGATTTAGTGCGGACATGTCAAGATGATCGGCCAGCAAATATGATTATTCTAAACTGATCATTGGTGCTCATTGAGTATAAAGGCTTATAAATGAAGCATAATGCATGGCATCACGCAATTTTTGATAGATTTGATTACTTGGACACATTGTCGTATATAGATCTGTCTCAAACTTTTGTCTAAATATAGAAAATTGAACTAGGTTAACATGGCCATTGGATTCGTGTCATTCTGAGCTATAAGTCAAAACTTACGGACGATTTAGTGGAGACATGTCAAGTTGATCGGCCAGTTAAAACAGTCATTCTAAACTGATCATTGGTTCTCATTTAGTAAAAGCTTATAAATGAAGCACAATGCATAGCATCACGCATTTTTGGATAGATTGAATTAGCTGGACGCTTTGTCCTATCTATTTATGTCTCAATTTTGTCAATATATTGAAAATTGTGCTAGTTTAACGTGGGCTTTGGATTCGTGTCAATCTAAGCTCTAACTCAAAAATTACGGACGATTTAGTGCGAACATGTCAAGTTGATCAGTGAGTTAAAGTAATCATTCTAAACTGATCATTGTTGCTCATTAAGTAAAGGCTTATAAATGAAGCATAAAGCATGGCATCACGCAGTTTAGAATAGATTGGATTACTTGGATGCTTTGTCTTCTCTATTTCTGTCTCAAATTTTGTCACAATATAGAAAATTGAGGTAGCTTAACGTGGGCATTGGATTCGTGTCATTCTGAGCTCTAAATCAAAAGTTACGGACTATTTAGTGTGGACATGTCAAGTTGATCGACCTGTTAAAGTGATCATTCTAAACTGATCATTGGTGCTCATTAAGTAAAGGCTTATTAATGACGCATTAAGCATGGCATCGTGTAGTTTGGGATAGATTTGATTACTTGTACGCTTTGTCTTCTCTATTTCTGTCTCAAATTTTGTCACAATATAGAACATTTAGCTAGCTTAACGTGAGCATTGGATTCAAGTCGTTCTGAGCTCTAAATCAAAAGTTACGGACTATTTAGTGTGGATATGTCAAGTTGATCGGCCAGTTAAAGTGATCATTCTAAACTGATCATTGGTGCTCATTAAGTAAAGGCTTATTAATGACGCATTAAGCATGGCATCGCGTAGTTTGGGATAGATTTGATTACTTGGACGCTTTGTCGTCTCTATTTTGTCTTAAGTTTTGTATAAATATAGAAAATTCAGCTAGCTTAACGTGGGCATTGGATTCGTGTCATTCTGAATTCTAAATCAAAAGTTATGGTCGATTTAGTGCGGATATTTGAAGTTGAATGGCCAGTTAATATGATTATTCCAAACTGATCATTAGTGTTCATTGATTAAAGGCTTATAAATGAAGCAGAATGCATAACATCAAGCAATTTTTCATAGATTTGATTACTTGGACACTTTGTTGTATATAATTATGTCATAAACTTTGTCTCAATATAGAAAACTAAACTAGCTTAATGTGGGCATTGGATTCGTGTCATTCTGAGCTATAAATCAAAACTTACGGACGATTTGGTGAAGACATGTCAAGTTGATCGGATAGTTAAAATGATCATTCTAAACTGATCATTGGTACTCATTGAGTAAAGACTTATAAATGATGCATATTACAAGATATTACACAGTTTTGGATAGATGGGATTACTTGGACGCTTTGTCGAAGAAATTTTAGTCTTAAATATTTTCACAATATAGAAGATTGAGCAAGCTTATCGTGGGCATTGGATTTGTGTCATTCTGAGCTCTAAATCAAAAGTTACATACGTTTTAGTGCAGACATGTCAAATTGATCGGCGAGTTAAAGTGCTTATTTTAAACTGATAATTGGTACTCATGAAGTAATGGCTTATAAACAAAGCATAGAGCATGGCATCACATAGTTTGGGATAGATTTGATTACTTGGACGCTTTGTCGTCTCTATTTTGTCTCAAGTTTTGTCGAAATATAGAAAATTGGTGCTCAAGTAATATGATTAATCCAAACTGATCATTGGTGTTCATTGAGTAAAGCCTTATCAACGAAGTAGAATGCATGGCATCACTCAATTTTGGATAGATTTGATTACTTGGACGCTTTGTCGTATCTTGTTCTGTCTCATATTTCGTCAAAATATAGAAATTTGAACTAGTTTAACATGTGCTTTGGATTCGTGTCATTTTGAGCTATAAATAAAAAGTTGCAAACGATTTAGTTTAGACTTGTCATGGTGATCGGCTAATTAAAATGATCATTCTAAACTGATCAATGGTGCTCATTGAGTAAAGGCTTATAAATGAAATATAATGTATTGCATCACGCAGTTTTGGATATATTTGATTACTTGGACGCTTTTTCGTACTATATTTGTCTCAATATACAAGACAGAGCTAGCTCAACGTGGGTATAGGATTCGTGTCATTTTGAGCTATAAATCAAAAGTTACAGATGATTTAGTCCAAACATATCAAGTTGATCGGCCAGTTAAAATGATCATTCTAAACTGATCATTGGGGCTCATTGAGTAAAAGCTTATAAATGAATCATAATGCATAGTATTTCTCCGTTTGGGATAGAATGGATTACTAGGCCACTTTGTCATATCTATTTAAATCTGAAATTTTTTCTCAATATAGAAAATTGAGCTAGCTTAACGTGGACATTGGATTCGTGTAATTCTGAGCTATAAATCAAAAGTTATGTACGATTTAGTGAAGACATGTCAAGTTGATAGGCCAGTTAAAATGATTATTCTAAATAGATCATTGATGCTCATTGAGTAAAAGCTTATAAATGAAGAATAATGCATGAGATCAAGCAGTTTGGTATACACTGGATTACTTGGACGCTTTGTCGTATCTATTTCTGTCTCAATTTTTGTCACCTTATAGAAAATTGAACTAGTTTATCGTGGGCATTGGATTCATGTTAGTCTGAGCTATAAATCAAAGCTTACGGAAGCTTTAGTGTGGACATGTCATGTTGATCGGCCAGTTAATATGATCATTCTAAACTAATTATTGGTGCTCATTGAGTAAAAGCTTATGAATGAAGCATAATGCAGGACATTACATAGTTTTGGATAGACTGGATTGCGTGGATGCTTTGTCGAAGCAATTTTATTCTTAAATTTTATCGCAATATAGAAAATTAAGTTAGTTTCACGTGGGCATTGGATTCGTGTCATTTTGAGCTCTAAATCAAAAGTTACGGACGATTTAGTGCGGACTTGTCAAGTTGATCGACAAGTTAATATGATTATTCTAAACTTATCATTGGTGCTCATTGAGTAAAGGCTTATAAATGAAGCATAATGCATGGCATCACATAGTTGTGGATATATTGGATTACTTGAACGCTTTGTTGAAGCAATTTTAGTCTTAAATTTTATCATACTATAGAAAATTGAGGTAGATTAACGTGGGCATTGGATTCTTGTCATTCTGTGCTCTAAATAAAAAGTTACCGACGACTTAGTACGGACATGTCAAGTTGATCGGCAGTTAGTATGATTACTCTAAACTGATCACTAGTGCTCATGCAGTAAGGACTTATAAATGAAGCATAATGGATGGCATCACGCAGTATTGGATAGATTGAATTACTTGGACGCCTTGTCGTGTCTAGTGCAGTCTCAATTTTGGCACAATATAGAAAATTGAACTAGCTTAACGTGGCCATTGGATTCATGTCATTCTAAGCTATAAATCAAAAGGTACAGACGATTTAATGCAGACATGTCAAGTTGAACGGCCTGTTAAAATGATCATTCTAAACTGATCATTTGTGTTCATTGAGTAAAAGCATATAAATAAAGAATAATGCATGGCATCACGCAGTATGGAATAGACTGGATTACTTGGATACTTTGTCGTATCTATTTATGTCTCCAAAATTTTCACAATACAGAAAATTGAGCTAGCTTAACATGGGCATTGGATTTGTGTCATTCTGAACTCTAATTCAAAAGTTATGGATAATTTAGTGTGGAAGTGTCACGTTGATCGACCAGTTAATATGATCATCCTATACTTATCATTGGTGCTCATTGAGTAAATGCTTATAAATGAAGCATAATGCATGGCATCTCGCAGTTTGCGATAGAATGGATTACTTGGATGCTGTGTCATATCTATTTGTGACTCTTATTTTGTCTCAATATTGAAAATTGAACTATCTTAACGTGGGCATTGGATTCATTGCATTCTAAGCTATAAATCAAAAGCTATGGACGATTTAGTGCAGACATGTCAAGTTGATCGACAAGTTAAAATGATCATTCTAAACTGATCATTGGTGTCCATTGAATAAAAGCTTATAAATGAAGAATAATGCATGGGATCACGCAGTTTGAACTATCTTAAGAAAATTGAACTATCTTAACGTGGGCATTGGATTCGTTACATTCTAAGCTATAAATCAAAAGTTATGGATGATTTAGTGCAGAACAGTCAAATTGTATCTAGCTTAATGTGGGCATTGTATTCATGTCATTCTGCGTCCTAAATAAATACAGACGATTTAGTGTGGACATGTCAAGTTGATAACCCAATTAATATGATCATTCTAAACTTATCATTGCTGCTCATTGAGTAAATGCTAATAAATAAAGCATAATGCATAACATCACACTATTTTGGACCGATTTGATTACTTGGACGCTTTTTCGTATCTATTTCTTTGTCAAATTTTCTCTCAATGTAGAAAAATTGAACAAGATTAACGTGGGCATTGGATTCGTGTCATTCTGAGCTAAAAATCAAAACTTACGAACGATTTGGTGAAGACATGTCAACCTGATTGGCGAGTTAAAATGATCATTCTAAATTGATCATTCGTGCCCATTGAGTAAAGGCCTATAAATGAAGCATAATACATGGCTTCAGGAAGTTTGGGATAGATTGGACACTTGGACGCTTTGTCGTATTTATTTCTGTCTCAAATATTGTCTCAATATTGAAAATTGAGCTAACACAACGTGGGCATTGGATTCGTGTCTTTTTGAGCTATAAATAAAAAGTTACAATCTATTCAGTGTAGACATGTCAAGTTGATCGGCCATTAAAATTGATTATTCTAAACGGATAATTGGTGCTCATTGAGTAAATGCTTATAAATGAATCATAATGCAGGACATCTCGCAGTTTGGAATAGATTGGATTAATTGGACGCTTTTCCGTATATATTTCTGTCTCAAATTTTTTCACAGCATAGAAAATTGAGCTAGCATAACATGGACATTGGATTCATGTCATTCTGAGCTCTAATTCAAAAGCTAAGGACGATTTAGTGTGGACGTGTCAAGTTGATCGGCTGGTTAATATGATCATTCTAAACTGAACATTGGTGCTCATTGAGTAAAGGCTTACAAATGAAGCATAATGCATGGCATCTCACAGTTTGCGATAGAATGGATTACTTGGATGCTTTCTCGTATCTATTTCTGTCTCAAATTTTGTCTCACTATAGAAAATTGAACTATCTTAACATGGGCATTAGATTCGTTACATTAAAAGCTGTAAAGGAAAAGTTGCAGACAATTTAGTGCAGACATGTCGAGGTGATTGACCTGTTAAAATGATCATTCTATACTGATCATTGGTGCCCATTGAGTAAAAGCTTATAAATGAAAAATAATGCATGGCATCACACCGTTTGGGATATTCTGGATTACTTGCATGCTTGTTGTATCTATTTTATCTCAAATTTTGTTACTATATAGAAAATTGAGGTAGCTTAACGTGGCCATTGGATTCGTGTCATTCTACGCTCTAAATAAATATGGACGATTTAGTGTGGACATGTCAAGTTGATCGGCCAGTTAATATGATCATTCTAAACTGATCATTGCTGCTCATTGAGTAAATTCTTATAAATGAAGAATAATACATGACATCACACAGTTTTGGATAGATTGGAGTATTTGGCCGCTTTGTCGTATCTATTTCTGTCCCAAACTATTCCTCATTATAGAAAATTGAACTAGCTTAACGTGGGCATTTGATTCGTGTCATTCTGAGCTACAAATCAAAACTTACAAATGATTTGGTGAAGACATGTCCAGTAGAACGGCCAATTAATATGATCATTCTAAACTGATCATTTCTGCTCATTGAGTAAATGCTTATAAATGAAGCATAATACATGACATCACACAGTTTTGGATAGATTGGATTATTTGGCCGCTTTGTCGTATCTATTTCTGTCCGAAATTATGTCTCATTATAGAAAATTGAACTAGCTTAACGTGGGCATTTGATTCATGTCATTCTGAGCTACAAATCAAAACTGACGAACGATTTGGTGAAGACATGTCTAGTTGATCGGCCAGTTAAAATGATCAGTCTAAACTGATCATTGGTGCTCACTGAGTAAAGGCCTATAAATAAATCATAATGCATGGCATTACGCAGTTTGGGATAGATTGGACTACTTCGACGCTTTGTCGCATCTATTTCTTTCTCAAATACTGTCTCAATATAGAAAATTGAGCTAAATCAATGTGGGCCTTGGAGTCATGTCATTCAAAGCTCTAAATCAAAAGTTACAGACGATTTACAGCAGACATGTCAAGTTAATCGGCTAGTTAAAATGATCATTCTAAATGGATCATTGGTGTCATTGAGTAAGGCCTATAAATAAAGCATAATGCATGACATCACGAAATGTGGGATAGATTGGATTACTTGGATGATTTGTCGTATCTATTTATCTCTCAAATATTGTCTAAATATAGAAAATTGAGCTAAATCAACATGGGCATTGGATTCGTTTGATTCTGAGCTATAAATCAAAAGTTATGGACGATTTCCAGCAGACGTGTCAAGTTGATCGGCAAGTTAAAACAATCATTCTAAATTGATAATTGGTACTCATTGAGTAAAGGCTTATAAATAAAGCATAATGCATGAAATCTCTTAGTTTGGGATAGAATGGATTACTTGGACGCTTTTTCGTATCTAGTTTTGTCTCAAATTTTGTCTCAACATAGAAAATTGATCTAGCTTAGCATGGGCATTGGATTCGTGTCATTCTGATCTTGGTGCTCATTAAGTAAAGGCTTATAAACGCAGCATAATGAATGGCATCACATAGTTTTGGATAGATTGGATTACTCGAACGCTTTCTCGTATCTATATATGTCTCAAATTTTGTTGGACTATACAAAATTGAGTTAGCTTAATCATATTCATGTGTTTCCGAGCTCTAAATCAATAGTTAGGGATGATGTTCGGACATGTCAAGTTGATTGGACAGTTAAAGTGATCATTGTAAACTTATCATTGGTACTCATTAAGTAAAGGCTATAAATGAAGCATAAAGCTTGGCATCATGCAGTATGGGTAGATTGGATTTCTTGGACGCTTTGTCATCTCTATTGCTTTCTCAATTTTTTGCCAAAACATAGAAAATTGGGCTAGCTTAACACGGCCATTGGATTCGTGTCAAACAGAGTTCTAAATCAAAAGTTATGGATGATTTAGTGTAGACATGTCAAGTTAATCAGCCAGTTAAAATGATCATTCTAAAATGATCATTGGTGCTCATTAAGTAAAGGATTAGAAATGAAGCATAAGGCATGGTATCACGCAATTTGGGATAGATTGGGTTACTCGGATAGATTAGTGCGGACATGTCAAGTTGATTGGCCATTTAAAGTTATCATTCTAAACTGATCACTAGTGCTCATGAAGTAAAAGCTTATAAATGAAGTATAAACCATGGCATCAAACAATTGGACGCTTTTTCATCTTTATATATATCTCAAATTTTCTCAAAACATAAAAAATTGAACTAGCTTAACGTGGGCATTGGATTCGTGTAATTCTGAGCACTAAATCGAAATTTACAAACAATTTAGTGCGGACATGTCAAGTGGAACGCTCAGTTAATGTGATTATTCAAAACTGATCATTGTTATTCCTTGAGTAAAGGCTTTTAAATGAAGGATAATGCATGGCATCACGCGGTTTGGGATAGGTTGATTACTCTGACACTTTGCCGTATCTAATTCTGTTTTAAAAGTTTTTTTGAAATACAAATATTTGAGCTAGATTAACGTGGCCATTGGATTCGTGTCATTGTGAGCTCTAAATCAAAATTTACCAATGATTTAGGGCGGACATGTCAATTGGATCGGCAAGTTAGTATGATTATTCTAAACTGATCGTTGATACGCATTGCGTACATACTTATAAATAAAGCATAATGCACGGCATCACGCAGATTGGGATAGATTCAATTACTTGGAGGCTTTGTCGTATCTAATTCTGTCTCAAATTATGTCAAAATATAGAAAATTGAACTAGATTAATGTGGGCATTGGGTTTGTGTCATTCTGACCTATAAAATATAGTTACAAACAATTTAGTGCAACCATGTCAAGTGGATCGGCCAGTTAAAATGATCATTCTAAACTGATCATTGGTGCTCATTGAATAAAAGCTTATAAATAAAGCATAATGCATAGCATCACGCAGTTCAGGATAGATTGGATTACTTGGATGCTTTGTTGTATTTTTTTGCATCAAATTATGTCACAATATTGAAAACTGAGGTAGCTTAACATGGGCATTGGATTCGTGTCATTCTGAGGTCTAAATCAAAATTTACGGACGATTTAGTGCGGACGTGTAAAGTGGATCAGCCAGTTAATATGATTAATCATAACTGATCATTGGTACTCATCGAGTAAAGGATTATAAATCAAGCATAATGCATGGCATCACGCGGTTTGAGATAGGTTGGATTACTTGGATGCTTTGATGTATCTAGTTCTGCCTCAAATTTTGTCAAAATATAGAAATTTGAGCTAGATTAACGTGGGCATTGGATTCATGCCATTTTGAGCTCTAAATCAAAATTTACGGATGATTTAGTGTGGACATGTCAAGTGGATCGGCTAGTTAATATGATTATTCACAACTCATCATTGGTATGCATTGTGGAAAGGCTTGTAAATGAAGCATAATGCATGGCATCATGCGGTTTTGGATAATTTGGCTTACTTGGACGCTTTGTCGTATCCAGTTGTGTCTTTAATTTTGTTACAATATAGAAAACTGAGCTAGCTTAACATACACATTGGATTCGTGTGTTTCTGAGCTCTACATCAAAGGTTATGGATGATTTAGTGTGGACATGTCAAGTCGATCGGTTAGTTAAGTGATCATTCTTAACTGATCATTGGTGCTCATTATGTATACGCTTATAAATGAAGCATAAAGCATTGTATCAAGCAGTTTGGATAGATTCGATTACTTCGATGCTTTGTCCTCTCTATTTCTGTCTCAAATTTTGTCAAAATATAGAAAATTGAGCTACATTAACGTGGGCATTGGATTCGTGTCATTCAGAGTTCTAAATCAAAATTTATGGACAATTTAGTGTGGACATGTCAAGCGCATCGGCGAGTTAGTATGATTATTCAAAACTGATCATTGGTACTCATTGAGTAAAGGCTTATAAATGAAGCATAATGCATGGCATCACGCCATTTCGGATAGATTGGATTACTTGGACGTTTTGTCGTATCTAGTTCTGTCTCAAATTTTGTCAAAATATAGAAAATTGAGCTAGCTTAACATGGGTATTGGATTTGTGTCATTCTGAGCTCTAAATAAAAATTTACGGACGATTTACTGCGGACATATCAAGTGGATTGGCCAGTTAATATGATTATACTAAACTGATCGCAGGACCTCATTGAGTAAATGCTTATAAGTGAAGCATAATGCATGGCATCACGCGGTATGGGATAGATTGGATTACTTGAATGATTTGTCATATCCAGTTCTGTCTCATATTTTTTTACAATATAGAAACAATAACTAGCTTAACATGGGTATTGGATTCGTGTCATTCTAAGCTATAAGTCAAAAGTTACGGATGATTTAGTGCAGCCATGACAAGTTGATTGCCTAGTTAAAATGATCATTCTAAACTGATCAATGGTGGTCATTGAGTAAAAGCTTATAAATGAAGTATAATGCAAGGCATCACGCAGTTCGGGATATATTGGTTTACTTGGACGCTTTGTCGTATATATTTGTGTCTCAAATTTTAGCTAGCTTAACGTGGGCATTGGATTAGTGTCATTCTGAGCTCTAAATCAAAAGTTATAGAGGATTTAGTGCAAACATGTCAAGTTGAACGTCCAGTTAATATGATCATTCTAAACTGATCATTGCTGCTCATTGAGTATATGCTTAGAAATGAAGCATAATGATGACATCATGCATTTTTGGATAGCTTGGATAACTTGGATGCTTTGTGGTATCTATATTTGTCTCAAATTTTGTCTCAATATAGAGAATTGAACTAGCTTAATATGGGCATTGGATTCGTGTCATTTTGAGATATAAATCAAAAGTTACGAACAATTTAGTGCAGAAATATCAAATAGGCCGGCCAGTTAAAATGATCATAGATAACTAATCATTGGTGCTCATTGAGTAAAGGCTTATAAATGAATCATAATGCATGGCATCACACAGTTTGAGATAGATTGGATTACCTGGACGCTTTGTCGTATCTATTTCTGTCTCAATTTTGTCTCAATATAGAAAATTTAGTTCGCTTAACATGGGCATTGGATTCATTTCATTTTTAGTTATAAATCAAAATTTATGGACGATTTCGTGCGGAAATGTCAAGTTGATCGGCCAGTTAATATGATTATCCTAAATTGATCATTGGTGCTCATTGAGTGAAGGCTTATAAATGAAGCATATTGCATGGCATCACACAGTTTGAGATATATTGGAAAACTTCAGCGCTTTGTCATATCTAGTTTTGTCTCAAATTTAGTCATAAAATAGAAAATTGAACTAGTTTAACATTGGCATTGGATTCGTGTCATTCAAAGCTATAAATCAAAAGTTACAGCCGATTTCGTGCGGAAATGTCAAGTTGATCGGCCAGTTAAAATAATCACTCTAAATTGATCATTGGTGCTCATTGTGTAAAGGTTTATAAATGAAACATAATGCATGGCATCTCGCAGTTTTTGATAGATTGGATTACTTGGATGCTTTGTTATATCTAGTTCTATGTCAAATTTTGTCAAAGTATTGAAAATTGAGCTAAAACATGGGCGTTGGATTCATGTCATTTTGAGCTCTAAATCAAATTTTACGGATGATTTAGTGCGTACATGTCAAGTCGATCAACCAGTTAATATTACTATTCTGAATTGATCATTGGTACTCATTTAGTAAACGCTTATAAATGAAGCATAATCTATGGCATCACGCGGTTTGGGATAGATTGGATTACCACTACAAGAAAACATTAATATTTCCGAAGGCATTTCCGATGGAAGTAAAAGCATCGAAATTTTCTAATCCCTGTGCGATGGTTTTCCAACGGTTCTGTCAGTAAATCCCGATGTTTGCACTACCTTCGGAAAATCGATGGTAAAACCCGACGGCTTTTAGTCCGGTTTCCGATGAAAACGTAGGCGTCTGGATATCCTCACAAAACCATCGCACATTACTGACGAAATATAAGCCGTCGGTTTTTTCTGACAATTTCCCAATGGAATGTGGTTTTTACTATCCGTCTGGAATCTGCTCGGAATATATCCGTGGGCTGACGTCGAGTATCATTGGTTCGTCGTCGGAAATATCCAGCAAACATCGGAAATCCATCTGAAAGAGGAATATTCTTAAGAATAATCTATTTAAATTTGTGATTATCTGTTAAAATTCATAATAATCAGTTAAAAATTATAATAATCTATTAAAAATTCGTGATAATCTTCTAATTTTCAATATAAATACGCTATGGTCCTTCACAATTTCACTATAACAAAAAATCTTAACAAAATGTCTTCTTTATGTTCTTATGATTATTTTCGATCTTGGATGGATAAACCTCGGTATGATTCAACAACGGGGGAATTGATGGATGAATCTGCGCAAGATGTTGAAGAGTTCATGACATTTGCATAAAAAAATAGCATAACATCGGAATACGGTAAAATGTATTGTCCGTGTATTAAATGTCAAAATCATAGATTAATCTCTGTTAGAGAAGTACGTAATCATTTGTATAGGACTGGATTTATGCCGCGTTACAAAATTTGGTATTCACATGGAGAAACGGATGCAACGATGCAATATTATGGTAGTACTTCAAAAAGGTTAGATAGTACTAATGTTAGGGTAGAGGAACCGGCATCACAAGTTGATATAAACGAAAGTTTTGTTTAGATGGTGAATGATGCATTTCGTGAACAAAGAGCATCGTATATTGAATATAGGATTAGAATAGAGGAACCTAATTTGGAAGCCCAGAAATATTTTGATATGTTAGATGCATCGAAGCAGCCTTTGTATAAAGGATGTAGAGATGGATTATCGCCTTTATCTGCTGCAAACATGTTGATGACGATAAAGACGGATTTCAACTTGGCTTAAGATTGTGTGAATGCGATAGCTGATCTTGTTAGAGATATATT
The DNA here is from genome assembly GCA_018901935.1 of Pugionium cornutum. NCBI lineage: Eukaryota > Viridiplantae > Streptophyta > Magnoliopsida > Brassicales > Brassicaceae > Pugionium > Pugionium cornutum. The sequence continues at coordinate 40,578 of JAENJI010000652.1, forward strand.
ACCTGAATATAATATTGCACTTGATTCATATTACGAGGTTCAAAAACTTGTAGATGGTCTTGGATTGCCGTATTAGATGATCGATATATGTATTGACAACTGCATGATCTATTGGAGAAATGATGAAAACAATATGAAGTGCCGATTTTGTCACAAACCTCGATTTCAAGAGACAAGCGGTAGAGTACCTATTCCGCATAAACGGATGTGGTATTTGCCATTAACAGAGAGGTTAAAGAGCTTATATTAATCTGAACACATGGCAAAAGCTATGAGATGGCATGAAGAACATAATTCGAATGGAGAAATTGTGCATCCCTCGGATGCAAAAGCATGGAAACATTTTAAACAGGTTTATCCTAGTTTTGCATATGAGCTTAGGAACGTATACCTCGGGTTATCTACAGATGGATTCAAGCCTTTTGGGAAGCGTGGGAGGCAATACTCGTTGTGGCCAGTTATCGTGACACCTTATAATTTGCCTCCTTCGTTGTGCATGAAACAAGAGTTTTTATTTCTAACAATTCTCGTCCCCGGTCCAGAGCATCCTGAGCGATCGCTTGATATTTTCTTACAGCCACTAATTCATGAGTTAAAAATATTGTGGGAAAATGGTGGCAAAGCATTCGATGTTTCCACCCAACAGAACTTCTTGATGCGAGCAGTACTTATGTGGACTATAAGTGATTTTCCAGCATATGGTATGTTATCAAGATGGTCGACGTATGGAAGATTAGCATGCACATATTGTCAAGATAATACTGATGCATTCCAACTGAAACACGGACGAAAGACTAATTGGTTCGATTGTCATCGCCAATTTCTACCACAAGATCATCCATACCGCCGGAGCACGACATTGTTTAGGAAAAACAAAAAAAAGTTTGATGGTCCACCTCCTATTCTTGACGGGAATTATATGATGACTCAACATAGAGATTTTGGTGATGAGAGAACGGCTTCATGTGGAGGTAATGGACATTACCCTGTTGATGGTTGTGGCGAATACCATAATTGGCACAAGAAGAGCATTTTTTTAGATTTACCATATTGGAAGGACCATCTTTTGCGCCATAATCTAGATGTCATGCACATCGAGAAGAATTTTTTCGACAACATAATGAATACCATTCTAAATGTGCAAGGAAAAACAAAAGATAATTTGAAAGTTAGATTGGATTTGCCGGATATTTGTTCCCAGAAGGAACTACATGTAATGTTAAATGGAAAATCATTGTCTCCCGCATTCCGGTTGGATGGGCATGCAAAAGATTATTTGACTGGATTAAGCATAGTGTCAAATTTCCAGATGGATATGCATCTAATCTTCGTAATTGTGTCGATACTATTGAAGGCAAATTTTCAGGGATGAAAAGTCATGATTGTCATGTTGTCATGCAAAGACTATTCCCATTTGCGTTTAGCGATTTTCAGCCTAAAAACATCCACAGAGCAATTGCAGGTACGTTTACATTATTTTATATATAAATAATCATAATTTCATATATTATATGATATTAACTTTTTTATGTAGGGCTTGGTGCTTTTTCCGAGATTTATGTACAAGATCACTTATTGCAGACGATATCTAAAATTTGGAAGAAAAAATACCGGTTCTCATTTGTAACATGGAGAAAATATTTCCACCAGCATTTTTGATGTTATGGATCATCTTCCTATTCACCTCCCTAGAGAAGTAGCGCTTGGAGGACTTATTCAGTACCGATGGATGTATCCTTTTGAAAGATATATGTTCCACCTAAAGAAAAAGTTAAAAATATTGCCATGGTTGAAGGTTCAATCGCCGCACAAAGTATTAATGAAGAAACATCTAATTTCACCAGCTACTATTTTCCATCTCAAGTCCAAACAAAAAATAGACGACATGCACGACATGATGATAGAGGAGAAAAACCAAGCTATCTAGTGTTTGTGCCAGAAGTATTTGCACAAGCTATCTAGTGTTTGTGCCAGAAGTAAGTGGAAAAAGGAAGACGCGACGCCTATCAGAGAAGGAATAAAATCACTTGCATTTATATATTTTGACAAATTGCAATGACATTTTGGAATAAAAAAGGTACATTCAATTAAATTTTATTTTTAATTGTTATTATAATTTATTGTTAATAATTTTGTTCATAATTAATAGGATATATATGGAACAAATACGTGTTCATTATTCAGATTACACAGAGAATGAGTTGGTCGAACTTAAAAAAGCCAATTTGCAAGATGGTTGCATTTTTATGTGAGTGTCACCACAATTATGTAATTTTCAATAATAATTTCCTATATATATATATATATTTGACTACATTCAATTATTTTGTAGGTTACTACAGGTCGTTCTAGGGTGATAACGTTTCCCACGTGGTTAGTTGAGTTGGTGAGTGGTCTTACATTGACTGCAAAATCTTATCCAATGTACTGCACTCGTGGATATGCTTTTAAGAGTTATCGCGAAGGAAACTCATAAACAACTTATAATTATGGTGTATCATCTCAATCGGGAGAAATTGTATACAACGGTGTTCTTCGTGAAATATTAAAAGTTCACTATCCAGGAATGATTGATTTGAGGTGTACTGTATTCTACTGTGGTTGGTATGACCCTGTCATGGGTAAACATCAAGACGAATTTGGTGTTACATCTGTCCACTCTCTTAACCAACATCGAAAATATGATCCTTTTGTAATTGCATCACAAGTGGACCAGGTTTGTTAGATTCGATATCCTCGTGTGAGGAACAAGCAAGATAATTGGATTACAGTGACCTCAATACATCCTAGACGAATGGTATGTGGTATTACCGAACAAGACCCTATGCAACAAACACAATTGGTAACTTAGGTTCAATAGACACTTCTCTTGAAGTTAACCTTGTTGTTGGTGACACCACAAACGGGGATTAAAACGTGTTTCAAGATTCAGAAGAAGAAACTGACGAGTTTGACGACGAAAATTCAGCTAATTCGGAATATTAATCAGATTCAGATTAAATTTGTGATAATAATGTTTTATTTTTTCCATACTTTAATTATATATAAATTATCTTTTCTAAAATAATAAATGTCCGTCCGATGGATTCTATACTTTAATTATATATAAATATTTTTCAAAATATTGATTTCCGTAATCGACAGATTTCCGACGGAGTTGGTAATTCCATCTGAAAGCCGTCGGAAAACCGTCAAAAACGTATTTGCAACGTGTGCAGACTATTTGGCGAACATGCACGGGTTGAAGTAGTCCATCAGAAATCCGACGGAATTCCGATGGTCCTATATAATACACGGGAGACGTAATTACCAACGCGGGTTTTAACAAAAATATTTATTAATCTTCCGACGGATTCCCGACGGATATTGCCGTCAGAAATATCTAATATAACCTACGATCCCAATCTCCTCTTTTTCTCTCGTGTTTCTTCTCCTTCACTGCCTCTTCGCCTCCCGCCGCTGTCGTCGCCGGAAACCGGCTTTCCTCTTCACCTCCCTTGCTGTCGTCGCCGGAAACCGGCTTTCCTCTTCACCTCCCTTGCTATCGTCGCTATTCATGTAAGTTTTCCCCCTCTAGCAAATCTTTTTCGGTTACCAAAAACAGATTGGTTTTGTTTTGGTGTTAAACTGTCGAGATTTTGGTGTTAAACTTGCAGGCTGTTTTCGAATTTGGAGATTTTGGTGTTAACTTGCAGACTGTTAACGTTCATTTTTGTTTAAACAGAACAATTTCTAGACACTTTTTAACTGAACCATTTTTTCTGTTCCTACCGATACACAAACGGAGAATTTTTTGGCTTTTTCTACTTTTATTTGTTGTTTGGATTGTGAGAAAGGGTGAAATTGTTTTGAGTATTTGAAAAGACCAGTCTCCGATTTGCTAATGGCCATATTAGCAATGTCGATGAATTGTGTTGAGTGAAATGTTTTGGCTCTGACTTGTTTAATAACTGATTCTGGTTTGTTTAATAGAAACCCAAATTGAAAACTTAATGCTACATAGTTTGTGAGATTTGTTTTGGTTTGGTCTCAATAGTTTCATGTAGTTGTGTGGATGATGTTCATGTCATCTAACTTGTGCTGAACGAGTGTTTTTGAAGGTCAAAGTTTTGAATCATTTTCTCCTTACGATCGTCTACTTAAAAGTGCTTTCCTTTTACAATTTATGGAGTCAATTCTTGTGCAAATGGTTTATCAATTCATGATTATTTCACAACAACAAGAAATAACAAAATATGAATTTCATCCCTCTAATTACAAGAACAAGATCAATTTTTCAACTGAGATGTAATGTTCATATATGTCTCCATGTAATATTCCATGTAATATGTATATAGTATTATGATAAATAATTTATCTATAAATTAATAACTCTTTTAGTTTACAAAAACTATAACACCAAACCAAATATTTTTATTTGTTGATTCTTGTTAACTGTCTCATCACTATTTAATTTTTTTTTTAACTTTTTATTTTTATTAATGACTATCAAGTATTAAATTATAATCCGCGTATACATGGGCCTAGTATAACTAATAAATACAAAAATTACTTAAATAAAATTATTATTTTATCTTAAATAGCATTAATATTTTTATTTTATGATATTCTATCAAATAGTAGAATGATATTACTCCAAAAAATAGACGTTGATTTTGTCGAAGTATGAAAATAAAAATAATTGATTATTATTTTAAATAATTTAATACTTCAAAGAGAAAATGGTAAATAATAAATGTAGATAGATTGATAAAATATCACAATCATAGGTCGTATCAAGAGTACCAAAGAGGTGGTGAGTCGTCTACTCCGATTTGTATACCAACTCAAGTTTCACAATCTACAAAAGATTCTTTCCGACCAATGACAATTGAAGAATTGGTTTACCAGCCTGGTCGTGAACTTCTTACTTTTCTCGATCCGAGGCGCCAAAAAAATTCGACATGGTAAAATTAATTTTTCTATAATTATATTTAAAATAATTATTTTGTCATAATATAAAAAATTGAACGAGCTTAACATGGGCAATGGGTTCGTTTCATTCTGAGCTCTAAATCAAAAGATATAGACCATTTCGTTTAGATATGTCAAGTTGATCAGCTAGTTAAAATGATCATTCTGAACTGATCATTGAGTAAAAGCTTATAAATGAAGAATAATGCATGGCATCACGCTGTTTAGGACAGACTGCTTTCCTTGGAAGCTTTGTCGTATCTATTTTTATCTCAAATTTTGTCACAATATAAAAAATTGAGATAGCTTAATGTGGGCATTGGATTATGGAGATTCTGAGCTCTAAATCAAAAGTTAAGGACATGTCAAGTTCATCGGCAAGTTAATATGATCATTCTAAAGTGATCATTGGTGCTCATTGAGTAAAGGCTTATAAATGAAGTATAATGCATGAAATCACGTAGTTTTTGATAGATTGGTTTACTTGGACGATTTTTTGTATCTATTTCTATCTCAAATTTTGTCTCAATATAGAAAATTGAACTAGTGTAACGTGGGCATTGGATTCGTGTCATTTTGAACTATAAGTCAAAAGTTACGGCAAGTTAGTGTAGACATGTCAAGTTGATCGGCCAATGAAAATGATCATTCTAAACTGATCATTGGTGCTCATTGAGTAATAGCTTATAAAAGACGCATAATGAATGGCATCACACAGTTTGGGTTAGACAAGATTACTTGGATGCTTTTTCGTATCTATTCTCTCTCAAATTTTGTCACAATACAGAAAATTGAGCTAGTTTAACGTAGGCATTGGATTCGTGTCATTCTGAGAAATAAAACAAAAGTTACGGACGATTTAGTTTGGACATGTCATGTTGATCGGTCAGTTAATATGATAATTCTGAAATGATCATTGGTGCTCTTGAATAAAGGCATAATGCATGACATTACACAGTTTTGGAGAGATGGGATTAGGGTAATGCTTTGTCGTAGCAATTTTAGTCTTAAATTTTATCACAATATAGAAAATCGAGCTAGCTTAACGTGGGCATTGAATTCGTGTCATTATAAGATCTAAATTAAAAGTTACGGACAATTTAATGCGGACATGTCTAGTTGATCGGGCAGTTAAAATGACATTCTAAACTAGTAATTGGTACTAATTGAATAAATGTTTATAAATGAAACATAATACATGGCATCACACAGTTTTGGATAGATTGGATTACTTGGACACTTTTTCGTATCTATTTTTTCTCTAATTTTGTTACAACATAGATAATTGACATAGCTTAACGTGGGCATTGGATTCGTATCATTCTGAACTCGAAATCAAAAGTTATGGACGATTTAGTGGGGACATGTCAAGTTGATCGGCCAGTTAAAATGATCATTCTGAACTAATCATTGGTGCTCATTTAGTAAAGCCTTGTAAATGAAGTATAAAGCATGGCATCACGTAGTTTGGGATAGATTTGCTTACTTGTACGCTTTGTCTTACCTATTTTCATCTCAAATTTTGTCAAAATATAGAAAATTCAGCTAACCTAACATGGGTATTGGATTCGTATCATTCTAGGCTCTAAATCAAAAGTTATAGACGATTTACTGCGGACATGTCAAGTTGATCAGCCAGTTAATATGATTATTCTAACCTGATCATTGGTGCTCATTGAGTAAACGCTTATAAATGAAGTATAATGCATGAATAGACTGGATTATTTAGACGTTTTTTCGTATCTATTTTTGTCTCAAATTTTGTCACAATATAGAAAATTAAGCTAGCTTAACGTGGGCATTACATTCGTGTCATTCTGAGATCTAAACCAAAAGTTACGGACGATTTAGTACAAACATGTCAAGTTGATCGGCCAGTTAAAGTGATCATTCTACACTGCTCATTGGTGCTCATTAAATAAAGTCTTATAAATGAAACATAAAGCATGACATCACGTAGTTTGGGATAGATTTGGTTACTTGGATGGTTTGGCGTCTCTATTTTGTCTCAAGTTTTGTTAAAATATAACAAAATAAAGCTAGGTTAACGTGGGCATTGGATTCGGGTCATTCGGAGCTATAACTCAAATGTTACGGACGATGTAGTGGAGACATGTCAAGTTGATCGGCCTAATAAAATGATCATTCTAAACTGATCATTAGTGCTCATCGAGTAAAGGCTTATAAATGAAGCATAAAGCAAGGTATCTCGCAGTTTTGGATAAATTGAATTACTTGGACACTTTTTCGTATATATTTCTAGCTTAAATTTTGTCACAATATAGAAAATAGAGCTAGCTTAACGTGGGCATTTCATTCATGTCATTATGAGGTATAAATCAAAAGTTACTGATGATTTAGTGCGGACATGTCAAGTTGATCGGCCAATTAAATTGATCATTCTAAATTGATCATTTGTGCTAATTAAGTAAGGCTGATAAATGAAGCATAAAGCCTGGCATCACATAGTTTGGGATATATTTTATTACTTGGACACTTTGCCGTCTCTATTTCCGTCTCAAAATTGGTCAAAATATATAAATTGAGCTAGCTTAACATGGGCATTGGATTCAGGTCATTCTGATCTCTAAATCAAAAGTTAGGAAGGTTTAGTGTGGACATGTTAAGTTGATTGGCCAGTTAATATGATTATTCTAAACTTATCATTGGTGCTCATTGAGTAAAGGCTTACAAATGAAACATAATGCATGGCATCACGTAGTTTTTGATAGATTTGATTACTTGGACACTTTGTCGTATCTAGATCTATCTCAAAGCTTAATGTTGGATTTGTGTCAAACTGAGTTATAAGTCAAAAGTTACGGACGAATTAGTGCAGACATGTCAAGTTGTTCGCCAGTTAAAACGATCATTCAAAACGGATCATTGGTGCTCATTGAGTAAAAGCTTATAAATGAAAAATAATGCATGGCATCACACAGTTTGGGATAGACTGGATTACTTGGACGCTTTGTCGTACTATTTCTCTCCCAAATATTGTCATAATAGAGAAAATTGAACTAGTTTAATGTGGGAATTGGATTCGTGTCATTATGAGCTCTAAATCCAAAGTTAGGAAAGATTTAGTGCGAACATGTCAAGTTGATGGGCCAGTTAATATGCTTATTCTAAACTGATCATTGGTGCTCATTGAATATAAAGGCTTATAAATGAAGCATAATGCATGGCATCACGTAATTTTTGATAAATTTGATTACTTGGACAATTTTTCGTATCAAGATATGTCTCAAACTTTATCTCAATATCGAAAATTGAACTAGCTTATCGTGGGCATTGGATTCGTGTCATTCTGAGATATAACTCAAAAGTTACAGACGATTTAGTGTAGACATGTCAAGTTGATCAGCCAGTTAAAACAATCATTCTAAACTGATCATTGGTGTTCATTGAGTAAATGATTATAAATGAAAAATAATGCATGGCGTTACACAGTTTGGGATAGACTGGATTACTTGGATACTTTGTCGTATCTCTATGTGTCTCAGACTTTGTCACAATATAAAAAAATTGAGATAGGTTAATGTGGGTATTGGATTCGTGCTGTTACGAGCTCTAAATCAAAAGTTACGGAGGATCTAGTGTGGACATGTCAAGTTGATCGGCCAGTTAAAATGATCCTTCTAAATTGATCATTGGTGCTCATTGAGTAAAGTTTTATAAATGAAGCATAATACATGGCATTTCACAATTAAAGATCATATATATTTCTTTCTCAAATTTTGTTTCAATATAGAAACCTGAGCTAGTTTAACAGGGGCATTGGATTCGTGTCATTATGAGCTCTAAATCAAAAGTTACGGGCGATTTAGTGCCGACATGTCAAGATGATCGGCCAGCAAATATGATTATTCTAAACTGATCATTGGTGCTCATTGAGTATAAAGGCTTATAAATGAAGCATAATGCATGGCATCACGCAGTTTTTGATAGATTTGATTACTTGGACACATTGTCGTATATAGATCTGTCTCAAACTTTTGTCTAAATATAGAAAATTGAACTAGGTTAACGTGGCCATTGGATTCGTGTCATTCTGAGCTATAAGTCAAAACTTACGGATGATTTAGTGGAGACATGTCAAGTTGATCGGCCAGTTAAAACAGTCATTCTAAACTGATCATTGGTTCTCATTTAGTAAAAGCTTATAAATGAAGCACAATGCATGGCATCACGCATTTTGGGATAGATTGAATTAGCTGGACGCTTTGTCCTATCTATTATGTCTCAATTTTGTCAATATATTGAAAATTGTGCTAGTTTAATGTGGGCTTTGGATTCGTGTCAATCTAAGCTCTAACTCAAAAATTACGGACGATTTAGTGCGAACATGTCAAGTTGATCAGTGAGTTAAAGTAATCATTCTAAACTGATCATTGTTGCTCATTAAGTAAAGGCTTATAAATGAAGCATAAACCATGGCATCACGCAGTTTAGAATAGATTGGATTACTTGGACGCTTTGTCTTCTCTATTTCTGTCTCAAATTTTGTCACAATATAGAAAATTGAGGTAGCTTAACGTGGGCATTGGATTCGTGTCATTCTGAGCTCTAAATCAAAAGTTACGGACTATTTAGTGTGGACATGTCAAGTTGATCGACCTGTTAAAGTGATCATTCTAAACTGATCATTGGTGCTCATTAAGTAAAGGCTTATTAATGACGCATTAAGCATGGCATCGTGTAGTTTGGGATAGATTTGATTACTTATACGCTTTGTCTTCTCTATTTCTGTCTCAAATTTTGTCACAATATAGAACATTTAGCTAGCCTAACGTGGGCATTGGATTCATGTCGTTCTGAGCTCTAAATCAAAAGTTACGGACTATTTAATGTGGACATGTCAAGTTGATCGGCCAGTTAAAGTAATCATTCTAAACTGATCATTGGTGCTCATTAAGTAAAGGCTTATTAATGACGCATTAAGCATGGCATCGCGTAGTTTGGGATAGATTTGATCACTTGGACGCTTTGTCGTCTCTATTTTGTCTTAAGTTTTGTATAAATATAGAAAATTCAGCTAGCTTAACGTGGGCATTGGATTCGTGTCATTCTGAATTCTAAATCAAAAGTTATGGTCGATTTAGTGCGGATATTTGAAGTTGAATGGCCAGTTAATATGATTATTCCAAACTGATCATTAGTGTTCATTGATTAAAGGCTTATAAATGAAGCAGAATGCATAACATCAAGCAATTTTTCATAGATTTGATTACTTGGACACTTTGTTGTATATAATTCTGTCATAAACTTTGTCTCAATATAGAAAACTAAACTAGCTTAATGTGGGCATTGGATTCGTGTCATTCTGAGCTATAAATCAAAACTTACGGACGATTTGGTGAAGACATGTCAAATTGATCGGATAGTTAAAATGATCATTCTAAACTGATCATTGGTACTCATTGAGTAAAGACTTATAAATGATGCATATTACAAGATATTACACAGTTTTGGATAGATGGGATTACTTGGACGCTTTGTCGAAGAAATTTTAGTCTTAAATATTTTCACAATATAGAAGATTGAGCAAGCTTATCGTGGGCATTGGATTTGTGTCATTCTGAGCTCTAAATCAAAAGTTACATACGTTTTAGTGCAGACATGTCAAATTGATCGGCGAGTTAAAGTGCTTATTTTAAACTGATAATTGGTACTCATGAAGTAATGGCTTATAAACGAAGCATAGAGCATGGCATCACATAGTTTGGGATAGATTTGATTACTTGGACGCTTTGTCGTCTCTATTTTGTCTCAAGTTTTGTCGAAATATAGAAAATTGGTGCTCAAGTAATATGATTAATCCAAACTGATCATTGGTGTTCATTGAGTAAAGCCTTATCAACGAAGTAGAATGCATGGCATCACTCAATTTTGGATAGATTTGATTACTTGGACGCTTTGTCGTATCTTGTTCTGTCTCATATTTCGTAAAAATATAGAAATTTGAACTAGTTTAACATGTGCTTTGGATTCGTGTCATTTTGAGCTATAAATCAAAAGTTGCAAACGATTTAGTTTAGACTTTTCATGGTGATCGGCTAATTAAAATGATCATTCTAAACTGATCAATGGTGCTCATTGAGTAAAGGCTTATAAATGAAATATAATGTATTGCATCACGCAGTTTTGGATATATTTGATTACTTGGACGCTTTTTCGTACTATATTTGTCTCAATATACAAGACAGAGCTAGCTCAACGTGGGTATAGGATTCGTGTCATTTTGAGCTATAAATCAAAAGTTACAGATGATTTAGTCCAAACATGTCAAGTTGATCGGCCAGTTAAAATGATCATTCTAAACTGATCATTGGGGCTCATTGAGTAAAAGCTTATAAATGAATCATAATGCATAGTATTTCTCCGTTTGGGATAGAATGGATTACTAGGCCACTTTGTAATATCTATTTAAATCTGAAATTTTTTCTCAATATAGAAAATTGAGCTAGCTTAACGTGGACATTGGATTCGTGTAATTCTGAGCTATAAATCAAAAGTTACGTACGATTTAGTGAAGACATGTCAAGTTGATAGGCCAGTTAAAATGATTATTCTAAATAGATCATTGATGCTCATTGAGTAAAAGCTTATAAATGAAGAATAATGCATGAGATCAAGCAGTTTGGTATAGACTGGATTACTTGGACGCTTTGTCGTATCTATTTCTGTCTCAATTTTTGTCACCTTATAGAAAATTGAACTAGTTCATCATGGGCATTGGATTCATGTTAGTCTGAGCTATAAATCAAAGCTTACGGAAGCTTTAGTGTGGACATGTCATGTTGATCGGCCAGTTAATATGATCATTCTAAACTAATTATTGGTGCTCATTGAGTAAAAACTTATGAATGAAGCATAATGCAGGACATTACATAGTTTTGGATAGACTGGATTGCGTGGATGCTTTGTCGAAGCAATTTTATTCTTAAATTTTATCGCAATATAGAAAATTAAGTTAGTTTCACGTGGGCATTGGATTCGTGTCATTTTGAGCTCTAAATCAAAACTTACGGACGATTTAGTGCGGACTTGTCAAGTTGATCGACAAGTTAATATGATTATTCTAAACTTATCATTGGTCCTCATTGAGTAAAGGCGTATAAATGAAGCATAATGCATGGCATCACATAGTTCTGGATATATTGGATTACTTGAACGCTTTGTTGAAGCAATTTTAGTCTTAAATTTTATCATACTATAGAAAATTGAGGTAGATTAACGTGGGCATTGGATTCGTGTCATTCTGTGCTCTAAATCAAAAGTTACCGACGACTTAGTACGGACATGTCAAGTTGATCGGCAGTTAGTATGATTACTCTAAACTTTCACAATACAGAAAATTGAGCTAGCTTAACATGGGCATTGGATTTGTGTCATTCTGAACTCTAATTCAAAAGTTATGGATAATTTAGTGTGGAAGTGTCACGTTGATCGGCCAGTTAATATGATCATCCTATACTTATCATTGGTGCTCATTGAGTAAATGCTTATAAATGAAGCATAATGCATGGCATCTCGCAGTTTGCGATAGAATGGATTACTTGGATGCTGTGTCATATCTATTTGTGACTCTTATTTTGTCTCAATATTGAAAATTGAACTATCTTAACGTGGGCATTGGATTCATTACATTCTAAGCTATAAATCAAAAGCTATGGACGATTTAGTGCAGACATGTCAAGTTGATCGACAAGTTAAAATGATCATTCTAAACTGATCATTGGTGTCCATTGAATAAAAGCTTATAAATGAAGAATAATGCATGGGATCACGCAGTTTGAAATATCTTAAGAAAATTGAACTATCTTAACGTGGGCATTGGATTCGTTACATTCTAAGCTATAAATCAAAAGTTATGGATGATTTAGTGAAGAACAGTCAAATTGTATCTAGCTTAATGTTGGCATTTTATTCATGTCATTCTGCGTCCTAAATAAATACAGACGATTTAGTGTGGACATGTCAAGTTGATAACCCAATTAATATGATCATTCTAAACTAATCATTGCTGCTCATTGAGTAAATGCTAATAAATAAAGCATAATGCATAACATCACACTATTTTGGACCGATTTGATTACTTGGACGCTTTTTCGTATCTATTTCTGTGTCAAATTTTCTCTCAATGTAGAAAAATTGAACAAGATTAACGTGGGCATTGGATTCGTGTCATTCTGAGCTAAAAATCAAAACTTACGAACGATTTGGTGAAGACATGTCAACCTGATTGGCGAGTTAAAATGATCATTCTAAATTGATTATTCGTGCCCATTGAGTAAAGGCCTATAAATGAAGCATAATACATGGCTTCAGGATGTTTGGGATAGATTGGACACTTGGACGCTTTGTCGTATTTATTTCTGTCTCAAATATTGTCTCAATATTGAAAATTGAGCTAACACAACGTGGGCATTGGATTCGTGTCTTTTTGAGCTATAAATAAAAAGTTACAGTCTATTCAGTGTAGACATGTCAAGTTGATCGGCCATTAAAATTGATTATTCTAAACGGATAATTGGTGCTCATTGAGTAAATGCTTATAAATGAATCATTATGCAGGACATCTCGCAGTTTGGAATAGATTGGATTAATTGGACGCTTTTTCGTATCTATTTCTGTCTCAAATTTTTTCACAGTATAGAAAATTGAGATAGCATAACATGGACATTGGATTCATGTCATTCTGAGCTCGAATTCAAAAGCTAAGGACGATTTAGTGTGGACGTGTCAAGTTGATCGGCTGGTTAATATGATCATTCTAAACTGATCATTGGTGCTCATTGAGTAAAGGCTTACAAATGAAGCATAATGCATGGCATCTCACAGTTTGCGATAGTATGGATTACTTGGATGCTTTGTCGTATCTATTTTTGTCTCAAATTTTGTCTCACTATAGAAAATTGAACTATCTAAACATGGGCATTGGATTCGTTACATTAAAAGCTGTAAAGGAAAAGTTACAGACAATTTAGTGCAGACATGTCAAGGTGATTGACCTTTTAAAATGATCATTCTATACTGATCATTGGTGCCCATTGAGTAAAAGCTTATAAATGAAGAATAATGCATGGCATCACACCGTTTGGGATATTCTGGATTACTTGCACGCTTGTTGTATCTATTTCTATATCAAATTTTGTTATTATATAGAAAATTGAGGTAGCTTAACGTGGGCATTTGATTCGTGTCATTCTACGCTCTAAATAAATATGGACGATTTAGTGTGGAAATGTCAAGTTGATCGGCCAGTTAATATGATCATTCTAAACTGATCATTGCTGCTCATTGAGTAAATGCTTATAAATGAAGCATAATACATGACATCACACTGTTTTGGATAGATTGGAGTATTTGGCCGCTTTGTCGTATCTATTTCTGTCCCAAACTATGCCTCATTATAGAAAATTGAACTAGCTTAACGTGGGCATTTGATTCGTGTCATTCTGAGCTACAAATCAAAACTTACAAATGATTTGGTGAATACATGTCCAGTAGAACGGCCAATTAATATGATCATTCTAAACTGATCATTTCTGTTCATTGAGTAAATGCTTATAAATGAAGCATAATACATGACATCACACAGTTTTGGATAGATTGGATTATTTGGCCGCTTTGTCGTATCTATTTCTGTCCCAAATTATGTCTCATTATAGAAAATTGAACTAGCTTAACGTGGGCATTTGATTCATGTCATTCTGAGCTACAAATCAAAACTGACGAACGATTTGGTGAAGACATGTCTAGTTGATCGGCCAGTTAAAATGATCAGTCTAAACTGATCATTGGTGCTCACTGAGTAAAGGCCTATAAATAAATCATAATGCATGGCATTACGCAGTTTGGGATAGATTGGACTACTTCGACGATTTGTCGTATCTATTTCTTTCTCAAATACTGTCTCAATATAGAAAATTGAGCTAAATCAATGTGGGCCTTGGAGTCATGTCATTCAAAGCTCTAAATCAAAAGTTACAGATGATTTACAGCAGACATGTCAAGTTAATCGGCTAGTTAAAATGATCATTCTAAATGGATCATTGGTGTCATTGAGTAAGGCCTATAAATAAAGCATAATGCATGACATCACGAAATTTGGGATAGATTGGATTACTTGGATGATTTGTCGTATCTATTTATCTCTCAAAAATTGTCTAAATATAGAAAATTGAGCTAAATCAACATGGGCATTGGATTCGTTTGATTCTGAGCTATAAATCAAAAGTTATGGACGATTTCCAGCAGACGTGTCAAGTTGATCGGCAAGTTAAAACAATCATTCTAAATTGATAATTGGTACTCATTGATTAAGGCTTATAAATAAAGCATAATGCATGAAATCTCTTAGTTTGGGATAGAATGGATTACTTGGACGCTTTTTCGTATCTATTTTTGTCTCAAATTTTGTCTCAATATAGAAAATTGAACTATCTTAACGTGGGCATTGGATTCGTTACATTCTTATATATAAATCAAAAGTTATGGACAATTTAGTGCAGACATGTCAAGGTGATCGACCTGTTAAAATGATCATTCTAAACTTATCATTGGTGCCCATTGAGTAAAAGCTTATAAATGAAGAATAATGCGTGGCATCACGCAGTTTGGGATATACTGGATTACTTGCACGTTTGTCGTATCTATTTTTGTCTCCAATTTTGTTACAATATAGAAAATTGAGTTAGATTAACGTGGTCATTGGATTCGTGTCATTCTACGCTCTAACTAAATTCGGACGATGTAGTGTGGACATGTCAAGTTGATCGGCCAGTTAGTATGATTATTCTAAACTGATCATTGCTGCTCATTGAGTAAATGCTTATAAATGAAGCATAATGCATGACATCACGCAGTTGTGGATAGATTGGATTACTTGGACGGTTTGTCATATCTATTTCTGTATCAATTTCTGTCTAAATATAGAAAATTGAACTATCTTAATGTGGGCATTGGATTCGTTACATTCTAATCTATAAAGCAAAAGTTACGGAGAATTT
Source organism: Pugionium cornutum (assembly GCA_018901935.1). Taxonomy (NCBI): domain Eukaryota; kingdom Viridiplantae; phylum Streptophyta; class Magnoliopsida; order Brassicales; family Brassicaceae; genus Pugionium; species Pugionium cornutum. Next base: position 56,549 of record JAENJI010000652.1, read on the forward strand.
AGTGCAGACGTGTCAAGGTGATTGACCTGTTAAAATGATCATTCTAAACTGATCATTGGTGCCCATTGAGTAAAAGCTTATAAATGAAGAATAATGCATGGCATCATGCATTTTGGGGTATACTGGATTACTTGCACGCTTGTCGTATCTATTTCTGTCTCAAATTTTGTTACAATATAGCAAATTGAGGTTGCTTAACGTAGGCATTGGATTCATGTCATTTTACGCTCTAAATAAATACGTATGATTTAGTATGGACATGTCAAGTTGGTCGGCTAGTTAGTAGGATCATTCTAAACTGATCATTGCTGCACATTGAGTAAATGCTTATAAATGAAGCATAATGCATGACACACGCAATTTTGGATAGATTGGATTACTTGGACGGTTTGTCATATCTATTTCTGTCTCAAATTTTTTACAATATAGGAAATTGAGCTAGCTTAACGTGGCCATTGGATTCATGTCATTCTAAGTTCTAATTCAAAAGCTAAGGACGATTTAGTGTGGACGTGTCAAGTTCATCGGCCAGTTAATATGATCATTCTAAACTGATCATTGGGGCTCATTGAGAAAAGGCTTACAGATGAAGCATAATGCATGGCATCTCGCAGTTTGCGATAGAATGGATTACTTCGATGCTTTGTCGTATCTATTTTTGTGTCAAATTTTCTCTCAATATAGAAAATTGAACTATCTTAACGTGGGATTGGATTTGTTACATTCTAAGCTATAAAGTAAAATTATGGACGATTTACTGCAGAGATATCAAATTGATGAGCCAGTTAATATGATCATTCTAAACTGACCATTGGTGCTCATTTAGTAAAGGCTTAGAAATGAAGCATAATGCAAGGCATCACGCAGTTTGCGATAGATTGGATTACTTGGACGCTTTGATGTATCTATTTCCATCTCAAATTTGTCACAATATAGAAAATTGAGCTAGTTTAACGTGGGCATTGGCTTTGTGTCATTCAGCGCTCTAAATAAAAAATTACGGACGATTTTCCGTATCTCTTTCTTTCTCAAATTTTGTCTCAATAGAGAAAATTAAACTAGCTTAACGTGGGCACTGGATTCGTTACATTCTGAGTTATAAATCATAAGTTACAGACGTTTTAGTGCCGAAATGTCAATTCGATAGGCCAGTTAAAACAATTATTCTAAACTGATCTTTGGTGATCATTGAGTAAAAGCTCATAAATGAAGAATAATGCATGGCATCACACAGTTTGGGATTGAACAGATTACTTGGAAAATTTGTCGTATCTATTTCTGTCTCAAACTTTTTTTACAATATAGCAAATTGAGTTAGCTTAACGTGGGCATTGGATTTGTGTCATTCTGAGCTATAAATCAAAACTTACGGACGATTTAGTGTGGACATGTCATGTTGATCAGCCGGTTAATATGATCATTCTAAACTGATCATTGGTGCTCATTGAGTAAAGGCTTATCAACGAGAACTAATGCATCAGATTACGCAGTTTTGGATAGATTGGATTTCTTGGACGCTTTGTCGAAGCAACTTTAGTCTTAAATTTTATCACAATATAGAAAATTACACTACATTAATGTGGGCATTGGATTCGTGTCATTCTGTGACCTAATTCAAAACTTATGGATGATTTTGTCTGGACGTTTCAAGTTAATCACCCAATTAATATGATCATTCTAAACTGATCATTGGTGCTCATTGAGTAAAAGCCTTATTAATGAAGCATAATGCATGGCATCTCGCAGTTTGCGATAGAATGGATTACTTGGTTGCTTTGTCGTATCCATTTCTGTCTCAAATTTTTTCTCAATATAAAAAATTGAACTATCTTAACGTGGGCATTGGATTCGTTACATTCTAAGCTATAAAGCAAAAGTTACGGATGATTTAGTGCTGATGTGACAATATAGAAAATTGAACTCGTTTAACGTGGGTATTGGCTTCGTGTCATTCAGAGCTCTAAATAAAAACTTATGGACACTTTTTCGTATCTATTTCGGTCTCGAATTTAGTCTCAACAGAGAAAATTGAACTATCTTAAGGTTGGGCAATGGATTCGTTATAGTCTGAGTTATAAATCAAAAGTTACGGACGATTTAGTGCAGACATGTCTAGTTGATAGGCCAGTTAAAATAATTATTATAAACTGATCTTCGGTGATCATTGAGTAAAAGCTTACAAATGAAGAGTAATGCATGGCATCACGCAGTTTGGGATAGAATGAATTACTTGCACACTTTGTCGTATCTATTTTTGTCTAAATTATGTTACAATATAGAAAATTGAGTTAGGTTAACGTGGGCATTGCATTCTGTCATTTTGAGCTATAAATCAAAAATTATGGACGATTTAGTGTGGACATGTCATGTTGATCAGCCGGTTAATATGATCATTATAAAACTGATCATTGGTGCTCAATGAGTAAATGAAGCATAATGCATGAGAGTGCGCCGTTTTGGATAGATTGGATTACTTGAACGCTTTGTCGAAGCAACTTTAGTCTTAAATTTTATCAAAGTATAGCAAACTGAGCGAGCTCAACGTGGGCTTTGAGTTCGTGTCATTCAGTGCTGTAAATCAAAAGTTACATATGATTTAGTGCCGACATGTCAAGTTGATCGGGCTGTTAATATGATTATTCTAAACTGATTATTGGTGCTTATTAAGTAAAGGCTTATAAATGAATCATAATGCATGGCATCATGCAGTCTTGGATAGATTGAATTACTTGGACATTTTGTCGTATATAATTCAGTCTCAAATTTTGTCAACATATAGGAAATTGAACTACCTTGACATAGGCATTGGATTCATGTCATTTTTATCTATAAATGAAAGTTACGGACGATTTAGTGCAGACATGTCAAGTTGATCGGCTTGTTAAAATGATCATTCTAAATTGATCATTGGTGCTCATTGAGTAAAAGCTTATAAATTAATAATAATGCATGGCATAATGTAGTTTGGGATAGACTGGATTACTTGGATGATTTTTCGTATCTATTTCTATCAAAACTTTTGTAACAATATTGAAAATTGAGCTAGCTTAACGTGGGCATTGGATTCGTGTAATTCTGAGCTGTAATTCAAAAGTTGCGGATGATTTAATGTGGACATGTCAAGTTGATCGGCCAGTTAATATGATCATTCTAAATAAATCATTAGTGCTCATTGAGTAAAGGCTTATAAATGAAGCATAATTCAAGGCATCATGCAGTTTGGGATAGATTGGATTACTTGTACACTTTCTTTTATCTATTTCTATCTCAAATTTTGTCTAAATATGAAAAATTGAGCTAGCTTAACGTGGGCATTGGATTCTTTTCATTCTGAGCTAGAAATCAAAAGTTACGGATGATTGACTGCAAACAGTAAAGTTGATCGGCCTGTTAAAATGATCATTCTAAAATAATCCTTGGTGCTGATTGAGTAAAGGCTTATAAATGAAGCATAATGCATTGCATCATGCAGTCCTGGATAGATTGAACTACTTGGACGCTTTGTAGCATCTAGTTTTTTCTCAAACTTTGTCACAATATAGCAAACTGAACTAGATTAAGATGGGCATTGGATTTGTGTCATTATGAGCTATAAATCAAAAGTTATGGACAATTTAGTGCAGATTTGTCAAGTTGATCGGCCAGTTAAAATGATCATTCTAAACTGATCATTGGTGCTCATTGAGTAAAATCTTATAAATAAAAAAATAATGCATGGCATCACGCATTTTGCAATAGACTGGATTACTTAGACGCTTTTTCCTATCTATATTTGTTTTTAATTTTGTCTCAATATTGAAAATTGAGCTAGCTCAACGTGGGCTTGGGTTTCGTGTCATTCTAAGCTATAAATCAAAAGTTACAGACGATTTAGTGCAGAAATGTCAAGTTGATTAGCCAGTTAAAATGATCATACTAAACTTATCATTGGTGCTCATTGAGTAAAATCTTATAAATGAACCTTGATGCATGGCATCTCGCTGTTTGTGATAGAACGGATTACTCGACCACTTTGTCGTATCTATTTGTATCTCAAAATTTTGTCTCAATATAGAAAGTTGAACTAGCTTAACGTGGGCATTGGATTCTTGTCATTCGGAGCTATAAATAAAAAGTTATGGACGGCTTAGTGCAGACATGTCAAGTTGATAGGCAAGTTAAAATGATTGTTCTAAACAGATTATTGATGCTCATTGAGTAAAAGCTTATAAACCAAGAATAATGTTTGGCATCACACAGTTCAGGATAGACTGGATTACTTGGACGCTTTTTTGTATCTGTTTCTGTCTCAAATTTTGTCCCAATATTTAAAATTGAGCTAGCTTACCGTGGGCACCGGATTCGTGTTATTCTGAGCTATAAATCAAAACTTATGGACGATTTAGTGTGGAAATGTCATGTTGATCGGCCAGTTAATATGATCATTCTAAACTGATCAATCTTGCTCATTGAGTAAAGGCTTATAAATGAAGCATAATGCATGCCATTACGCAGTTTTGGATAGATTGGATTACGTGGATGCTTTGTCGAAGAAATTTTAGTATTAAATTTAGCAAAATATAGAAAATTAAGCTAGTTTAACGTGGGCATTGGATTCGTGTCAATCTGAGCTCTAAATCAAAAGTTACAGACGATTTAGTGCGGACTTGTCAAGATGATCAGCCAGTAAATATGATTATTCTAAACTAATCATTGGTGCTCATTGAGTAAAGGTTTATGAATGAAGCATAATGCATGGTATCATGCAGTTTTGGATAGATTGAATTACTTGGATGATTTGTCGTATCTAGTTATGTCTCAAATTTTGTCACAATATAGAAAATTGAAATAGCTTAACATGGGCATTGGATTCTTGTCATTCTGAGATATAAATCAAAACTTACGGACCATTTGGTGAAGTCATCTCAGGTTAATCGGCCAATTCAAATGATCATTTTAACTTGATCATTGGTGCTTATTGAGTAAACTTAGTATAATGCATGGCATCACGCTTTCTCGTAGCTATATTTATCTCAAATTTTGTATCAATATAAAAAATTGAGCTTGCTCAACGGAAGCATTGGATTCGTGTCATTCCGAGCTATAAATCAAAAGTTATAGACGATTTAGCGCAGACATATCAAGTTGATCAGCCAGTTAAAAAGATCATTCTAAACTGATCATTGGTGCTCATTGAGTAAAGGCTTATAAATGTAGCATAATGCACGACATCTCTTCGTTTGGGATATAACAGAATATTCTAAACTGATCATTGGTGCTCATTGAGCAAAGGCTTATAAATGAAGCATAATGCATCGCATCACGCAGTTTTCGATAGATTGCATTACTAGGACGCTTTGTCATATCTAGTTCTATCTCAAAGTTTGTCACAACATAGAAAATTGAACTAGCTTAAAGTGGTCATTGGATTCGTGTCATTCTCAGCTTTAAATCAAAACTTACAGGTAATTTGGTGAAGAAATGTCAAGTTGATCGGCCAGTTAAAATGATCATTTTAAATTGCTCATTTGTGCTTATTGGGTAAAGGCTTATAAATGAAGTATAATGGATGGCATCACGCAATTTCGGATAGATTGGATTACTTGGACGGTTTGTCGTATCTATATTTGTCTCAAATTTTGTCTCAATATAGAAAATTGAGCTAGCTCAATGCGGGCATTGTCATTCTGAGCTATAAATCAAAAGTTACAAACGATTTAGTGCATATATGTCAAGTTTATCGACCAGTTAAAATGATCATTCTAAATTGATCACTGGTGCTAATTGAGTAAAGGCTTATAAATGAAGCATAACGCATGGCATCTCGGCGTTTGGGATAGAATGGATCGGCCACTTTGTCGTATATATTTGTATCTCAAATTTTGTCTCAGTATAGAAAATTGAACTAGCTTAACGTGGGCATTGGATTCGTGCCATTTTGAGCTATATTTCAAAAGTTACAGACAATTTAGTGAAGCCATGTCAAGTTGATAAGCCAGTTAAAATGATTATTCTAAACAGATCATTGATGCTCATTGAATAAAAGCATATAAATGAAGAATATTGCATGACATCACGCATTTTGGAATAGATTGGATTACTTGGATGCTTTGTCGCATCTATTTCTGTCTCAAATTTTATCACAATATAGAAAATGGAGCTAGCTTAATGTGGGCATTGGACTCATGTTATTCTGAGTTATAAATCAAAAGTTACGGACGCTTTAGTGTGGACATTTCATGTTGATCTACCAGTTAATATGACCATTCTAAACTGATCATTGGTGCTCATTGAGTAAAGGCTTATAAATGAAGCATAATACATGGCATCACGCAGTTTTGGATAAATTGGATTACTTGGACGCTTTGTCGTATCTATTTCTGTCTCCAATTTTGTCTCAATATAGGAAATTGTACTAGTTAAACGCGAGCATTGGATTCATGTCATTCTAGGCTATAAATCAAAAGTTACGGACGATTTAGTGCAGACATGTGAAGTTGATCGGCGAATTAAAATGATCATTCTATACTGATCATTGGTGCTCATTGAGTAAAAGCTTATAAATGAAGAATAATGCATGGCATCACACAGCTTGGGATAGACAAGACTACTTATAAATCAAAAGTTAAAATGATCATTCTAAACTGATCACTGGTGATCATTGAGTAAAGGCTTATAGATTAAGCATAATGTATGGTATCCTTCTGTTTGGGATAGAATGGATTACTCGGCCACTTTGTCGTATCCATTTTTGTCTGAAATTTATTCTCAATATAGAAAATTGAACTAGCTTAACGAGGGCAATAGATTCGTTTCATTTTGAGCTATAAATCAAAAGTTACAAATGATTTAATGCAGACATGTCAAGTTGATCGGCCAGTTAAAATGATCATTCTGAACTGATCATTGGTGCTTATTGAGTAAAAGCTTATAAATGAAGAATAATGCTTGGCATCACACAGCTTGGGGTAGAAAAGACTACTTAGACACGTGCCGTATCAATTTCCTACTCATATTCTGTCACGGTACAGAAAATTGAGCAGGCTTAACGTGAGCATTGGATTTGTGTCATTTTTCGCTCTAAATTAAAAATTACGGACGATTTGGTGAGTCATGTCAAGTTGATCAGCCAGTTAAAATGATCATTCTAAACTAATAATTGGTGCTCATGAAGTAACGGCTTATAAACGAAGCATAATGCATAGCATCACACAGTTTCGGATAGATTGAAATACTTGGATGCTTTGTCGTATCTATATTTGCGTCAAAAAAAATTTCAATATAGAAAAGTGAGCTAGCTCAATGTGGGCATTGGATTCGTGTCATTCTAAGCTCTCAATCAAAATTTATGGACGATGTACTGCAGACATGTCAAGTTGATCAGCCTGTTAATATGATCATTCTAAACTGTTCATTGGTGCTCAATGAGAAAAGGCCTATAAATGAAGCATAATGCATGACATTACACATTTTTGGATAGATTGGATTACTTGGACCCTTTGTCAAAGAAATTTTATCACTATATAGAAAATTTAGCTAGCTTAACACGGGCATTGGGTTCGTGTCATTCTTAGCTCTAAATCAAAAGTTATGAATGATTTAGTGCGGACATGTCAAATCGATCGGCCAATTAATATGATTATTCTAAACTGATCATTGGTGCTCATTTAGTAAAGGCTTATAAAGGAAGCATAATGAATAGCATCACACAGTTTTGGATAGATTGCATTACTTGGACGCTTTGTCGTATCTAGTTCTGTCATAAATTTTGTCACAATATAGAAAATTGAGCTATCTTAACGTGGCAACTGGATTCATGTCATTCTGATGTACAAATCAAAAGTTATGGATGATTTATTGTGCACATGTCATGTTGATCGGCAAGTTAATATGATCATTCTACACTGATCATTGGTGCTCATGAGTAAAGGCCGATAAATGAAGTATAATGCATGACATTTCGCAGTTGTGGATAGATTGTATTACTTGGAGGCTTTGTCGAAGCAATTTTATTACAATATAGAAATTTGAGCTAGCTTAACATGGGCATTGGATTCGTGTCATTCGGAGCTCTAAATCAAAAGTTAAGGACAATTTAATGCAGACATGTCAAGTTGATCGGCCAGTTAATATGATTATTCTAAACTGATCATTGGTGCTCATTGAGTAAAGGCTTATAAATGAAGCATAATGAATGGCATCACACAGTTTTGGATAGATTGCATTACTTGGACGCTTTGTCGTATCTAGTTCTGTCATAAATTTTGTCACAATATAGAAAATTGAGCTATCTTAACGTGGCCATTGGATTCATGTCATTCTGAGGTACAAATCAAAAGTTATGGATGATTTATTGTGCACATGTCATGTTGATCGGCAAGTTAATATTATCATTCTACACTGATCATTGGTGCTCATGAGTAAAGGCCGATAAATGAAGTATAATGCATGACATTTCACAGTTTTGGATAGATTGTATTACTTGGAGGCTTTGTCGAAGCAATTTTATTACAACATAGAAATTTGAGCTAGCTTAACATGGGCATTGGATTCGTGTCATTCAGAGCTCTAAATCAAAAGTTAAGGACAATTTAATGCGGACATGTCAAGTTGATCGGCCAGTTAATATGATTATTCTAAACTGATCATTGGTGCTCATTGAGTAAAGGATTATAAATGAAGCATAATGAATGGCATCACCCAGTTTTGGATAGATTGCATTACTTGGACGCTTTGTCATATCTAGTTCTGTCATAAATTTTGTCACAATATAGAAAATTGAAGTAACTTAACATAGGCATTGGATTCGTATCATTCTGATCGATAAATCAAAAGTTACGGACGATTTAGTGCAGACATGTCAATTATATCGGCCAGTTAATATGATCATTCTAAACTGATCATTGGTGGTCCTTAAGTAAAGGCCTATAAATAAAGCATAATGCATGACATTACGCAGTTCTAGATAGATTGGTTTACTTGGACGCTTTGTCGAAACAATTTTATCACAATATAGAAAATTGAGTTAGCTTAAGATGGGGATTGAATTCGTGTCATTCTGAGCTCTAAATAAAAAGTTACGGACAATTTAGTGCAAAAAAGTCAACTTGATCGGCCAGTTAATATGATTATTCTAAACTGATCATTGTTGCTCATTGAGTAAAGGCTTATAAATGAAGCATAATACATGGCATCACGCAGTTTTGGATAAATTGGATTACTTGGATGCTTTGTCGTATCTATTTCTTTCTCCAATTTTGTCACAATATAGAAAATTGTACTAGTAAAACTCGGGCATAGGATTCATGTCATTCTGGGCTATAAATCAAAATTTACGGACGGTTTAGTGCAGACATGTGAAGTTGATCGGCCAATTAAAATGATCATTCCATACTGATCATTGGTGCTCATTGAGTAAAAGCTTATAAATGAAGAATAATGCATGGCATCACACAGCTTGGGATAGACAAGACTACTTATAAATCAAAAGTAAAAATGATCATTCTAAACTGATCACTGGTGATCATTGAGTAAAGGCTTATAGATTAAGCATAATGCATGGTATCTTGCTGTTTGGGATAGAATGGATTACTCGGCCACTTTTTCGTATCCATTTTGTCTCAAATTTATTCTCAATATAGAAATTGAACTAGCTTAACGAGGGCAATAGATTCGTGTCATTTTGAGCTATAAATCAAAAGTTACATATGATTTAGTGCAGACATGTCAAGTTGATCGGCCAGTTAAAATGATCATTCTGAACTGATCATTGGTGCTCATTGAGTAAAAGCTTATAAATGAAGAATAATGCCTGGCATCACACAGCTTGGGGTAGAAAAGACTACTTAGACACGTGCAGTATCAATTTCCTTCTAATATTCTATCACAGTACAGAAAATTGAGCAGGCTTAATGTGAGCATTGGATTTGTGTCATTTTTCGCTCTAAATTAAAAATTACGGACGATTTGGTGAAGTCATCTAAAGTTGATCAGCCAGTTAAAATGATCATTCAAAACTAATCATTGGTGCTCATGAAGTAACGGCTTATAAACGAAGCATAATGCATGGCATCACACAGTTTTGGATAGATTGAAATACTTGGATGTTTTGTCGTATCTATATTTGCCTCAAAACTTTTTTCAATATAGAAAAGTGAGCTAACTCAATCTGGGCATTGGATTCGTGTCATTCTAAGCTCTTATTCAAAATTTACGGACGATTTACTACAGACATGTCAAGTGGATCAGCCTGTTAATATGATCATTCCAAACTGTTCATTGGTGCTCAATGAGAAAAGGCCTATAAATGAAGCATAATGCATGACATTACACATTTTTGGATAGATTGGATTACTTAGACCCTTTGTCAAAGAAATTTTATCACTATATAGAAAATTTAGCTAGCTTAACATGGGCATTGTATTCGTGGCATTCTTAGCTCTAAATCAAAAGTTACGAAAGATTTAGTGCGGACA
>JAENJI010000653.1:0-21705 GCA_018901935.1 Pugionium cornutum
ATTGGCCTTGGTTGTTCAATACCGAAATCTTTCAAGAGCGCTTTGAGCCAAGTTACTTCATTTGCCAGCTTCCTCATTGCCCTATATTCTGCTTCAGCACTAGAACATGATACCACCTTCTGCTTCTTAGTCTTCCAAGTGACTAAGTTCCCACCAATGAAGGTGCAATACCCAGTGGTTGATTTCCTATCCACCCTATCACCAGCCCAATCCGCATCACAATACCCGACAATCTCAGTGTTCCCATTCTTGCCCATCCATATGCCTTGACCAGGAGATCCTTTGATGTATCTCAGGATCCTTTCTACCATGCTCCAATGATATACAGTAGGTTTTTGCATATGTTGACTCACTTGATTCACAGCAAAACACAAGTCTGGTCGTGTGAGGGTGAGGTAGATCAGCTTCCCAACTAGTCTCCTATACTGAGAAACATCCTTAAAGAACTCATCAGCTTTCTCCCCCTTTCCATTGACCTTGTAGCCATCTTCAAGAGGAGTTTTGGCCGGTTTAGCCCCAAGCTTTCCCGTGTCTGTCAACAGATCAAGAGCATACTTTCTTTGGGATAGAAAGAGCCCTTCCTGAGACCGACACACTTCAATACCCAACAAGTACTTCAACTCTCCAAGATCCTTGATGTCAAATGATCTGTTTAAGAAGGCCTTTGTGGACTGAATTCCTTCCTTATCATCTCCTGTGATGATAAGGTCATCCACATAAACCAAGACCACCACAATTCCTTTTGCGTTTTGACGAGTGAACAAAGTATGATCTGAATGGGATTTCCTAAACCCATTATCAGTAAGTGTGGAGCTTAATTTGTGATACCACGCCCTTGGTGACTGCTTCAACCCATATATTGCCTTCCTAAGTCTTAGAACTTGTCCCTCTTTGCAAAGATCTTCAAGGCCTGGTGGTGGAGTCATATACACTTCCTCTTCAAGTTCTCCTTGTAGGAATGCGTTCTTGACATCCATTTGCCATAAGTCCCAAGTCAGATTTGTAGCTAGTGAAAGAACAACCCTTACAGTGTGTAGCTTAGCCACCGGTGCAAAGGTATCAGTATAGTCCTCTCCATATGTCTGAGTGAAACCTCTTGCAACTAGACGTGCCTTGTACCTTTCTATGTCCCCATTGCTCTTATACTTGATGGTGAACACCCACTTGGAACTCACAGCCTTCTTGCCTTTGGGAAGTTCTTGTATATCCCATGTATGATTCCTTTCCATAGCTCCCTTCTCATCTCTTACTGCATCTAACCATTCTTTCTTGCTCTTAGCTTCTTCATAAGTCCTTGGAATCTGACTATGTTCAATCTTTCCAAGGAATGCTTGATGACTAGATGGCAAGAGGTCAAGGGAACAAGCAGCTTGTATGGGATGAGCCACGGCCTGGTTGTTGTAGAAGACCCTAGTGTTTACCCAATTGGATGGGTCTTTCCTAAGTCTAGTACTCCTCCTTAAATGCTGAACAGGTGGTGCAGCCTCTTCTACAACCGTTTCCTCTTCCATTTGGTGAATAGGTTCCTCTATACCCACTTCCAAGTCGTCTTGTTCTTGGTTTTGGGCCATAGCTTCTTCTTGGATTGGAGTTGGTTCTTGAGTTACCACCCCTTGTTCATTCTCTTGGGTATCTTGTGAACTACTTGAGGATCTTGCTTCTTTGTGTCTTGAATCCTTTGGCAGATCATTTCCCAAATGATTCAAGAGAAACCTCAAACTCGTAGCCAAATCAGAAGGTGACCTTGAGAGATCCTTCAATCCTTCCCAATCTTTCTGATCATAATAGCTTCGTTCTTCTATGAACTTGACATCTCTAGACACATATGTCCTGTTGTTGCTCGGATCATAGCACTTATAACCCTTTTGTGTTGTCGAATATCCAAGGAACATACACTTGATGCTCTTTGCCTCCAACTTGTTTCTTAGATCACCTGGAACATACACAAAGCACACACACCCAAATACACGTAAGTGATCAATGGAGGGTTTAGTTTTATTGAGTACCTCAAATGGGGATATGTCTTGCAAGACTTTGGTTGGAATCCGATTGATGAGGTAGCAAGCAACCAAGACTGCATCTCCCCAAAAACTTTTAGGAACATTGGTATGAAACATCATGGATCTTGCTACTTCCATTAAGTGTCGGTTCTTCCTTTCAGCAACTCCATTTTGTTGTGGTGTGTGTGGGCAGCTAGTTTGATGTAGTATTCCATGTTTGTTTAAATGAGCTTTGAATCTTTGACTTGTGTATTCCCCTCCATTATCTGATCTTAACACTTTGATCTTGGCATTGAATTGATTAGTAACATAATTATGAAAGTTTATAAATGCCTCATAAACCCTATCTTTAGATGGAAGTAATGTAACCCATGTATATTTCGATTTCTCATCTATAAAGGTCACAAAGTATTTATTCCTATCTCTAGACATGCAAGGTGAGGTCCAAACATCGGAATGTACTAAATCAAAGCAATGCTCATAAATTGTAGACGATTTAGGAAAAACAACACGACAATGTTTGCCAAGGATACAAGCCTCACAAACTGAGTGATCATAAGCAACATTAGGCATTATTAAGCTTAAAGCACGAGCATGAGGAAGTCCTAATCTAGCATGCCATAAGACATCTTTATTAGCAAAAACACAGGATTTGAAAGCTAGGAAATCCGAATTGCTTGGAGGAGTGTCCTCAAGAACATAGAGCTCATCTTGAGTCCAACCACTTCCAAGTATCTTACCACTCTTAATATCGTGAAAGTAAACATTGTTAGGTCCAAAAGTAACATTGCAATTCATGTCTTTAGTAGCCCTTTTGACCGAAACTAGGTTAGACTTAAACTTAGGTACAAAGAAAGCAGTACTTTCTTTGTGAAATAGTCTGGTTTATCAAGCGATTTATGGGAGTAGAGTGTGATACCGGAGAGTTTTGAGGCATAGGCCTTGATGAGATCCTCCAAGTCACTCTTCTTAACATACTCCATGGATACATTCATATCTAGCTCCCCTCCTTGGTTGGATGAACTTGCCGGTTCAGTCGCAACCATTTTGAGAGATGTTAGCCTTTGAATCCTTGAACCGGTTTGGCTTGAGATGAGGATGAAGTATCCAGCACTTGTCCTTGATGTGGCCATTCCTCTTACAATGCTCACACATCACACTCTTCCTATCCTCTTGCTTAAACACGCTTTTGTTGGCCATGACTAGTTCTCCTTTACCACCAAACAAACCAATGTTGCCTTGCTCCTTTTGAATCCGTGAGCACACCTCTTTGAAATCAGGGAGTTTTGGCTCTCTCAGGATGGACTTAATCACATCCTTAAAGGCTGGATTTAGGTTGAGAAGGAGCCCAAATATCTTGTCTTGTTCCTTCATTTCATTAAGCACCTTTGGATCCATAGAACTTGGTCTCAACATGTCAAGCTCGGACCATGTTGACTGGAACTTTCCTAGGAATTTTGTGAACTCCATATCCTCTTGGTGTAGATCATTGAGAGCCTTCTTAACCTCATACACACGGCTGAGGTTTGAAACATCCCTATACACCCTCTTGAGAGTGTCCCAAAGAGACTTGGCGGTTTCACAATGTGAATAAGCTTCAAGAATGGATGGGTCCAATGAATTTTGGAGGAATCCAAGGACTGATTGATCTTCTTGGAACCACCTAGCTTCTTCTTTTCTTGTTGCCTCATCCTTCTTCTCCTTTGGATCATCTATAGACGGAGTATTATCCTCCAAGATGTAATTCCAAAGTCCTTTGCCACAAATGGCTGTCTTGATGGTTCTTGACCATAATGTGTAGTTCAAGCCTTTGAGAACTACTGGTATCACCGTAGGTTTCAGGCTGGAACTGATTTGAACTGTATCCTCCATTGTTAGGCTTTGAAGAGCTCAAAGGAGGCAGCTTTTATGGTTGAATAAAACTGTGAGTTTTTAGTTTAAAAGCTGAGAGATTTTTGACAGAATTTTAGATTAGAAACTGAGAGATTTGAGTAGAAAATATAAGAAAATGATCTTAAGCTCTGATACCATGAAAGAATATTGAGATTAGAGAGGAGAAATGTGAAGAATTGAATCCAGAAACTCAAAGAAAAGCATGAGAAGATGAGAAAATGTCTTAGACTTCTGGAGAAGAATCTCCTAAGAGTATTTTCATACATTGAGTCTTTACAGCCCTTTTATAGAGGATTTACAATGTGAACACAAAAGAAAACGAATTCAAACTTGTGGATGAGTTTGAATAGAGGAGGAGCCTGTCAACAACCAATGAGAAGAGAGGAGAAGAGCTGCAGACTGTCTCATGACTGTTTGGTGTGGTTACCAAGACTGTGTGCAGCATGGACATGTCCTTTTCACCTTGATTCTTCTCCCAAGGCAGCTATTTAACCATTTTAACTATGTGGTTAATAATAACTCCCTCCTTTTTATTTTCCCTTGTTATTCAAACTGAATTTCGTGCACACACTTGCCTTGTAGGTCAAGATAGGTCTTATTTGATTTTCCTATGTCAATACTCCCCCTCAAGCTAAAGACTTTGGAATCACCCTAAAGTCTTAAGCTTGGGAACCCAAGGCAACACCTCATTAAAAACCTTATTAAGGAAAACCACTTGGGACAAAACCTTAATAAGGGAAAAAGAGTGTGTTGCTCTTGGATTAGGAGACCTTTGATCATGGATGTGATAAATCAACAAGCCCAAGTTTGCTAAAGATTTTCTTGCAAACTTTGAGACTTGCTGCCTTTGTGAAGATGTCAGCTAGTTGGTCTTCACTCTTTGTATAACATGGCAGAATGGTTCCATCTTGAACTTTCTCTCTAACCTTATGGCAATCGATCTCTATGTGCTTGGTCCTCTCGTGAAACACTGAGTTTGAAGCAATGTGAATGGCTGCCTGATTATCACAATGGAAGGTAATTGGCCCTGGTTGTTCAATACCGAAATCTTTCAAGAGCGCTTTGAGCCAAGTTACTTCATTTGTCAGCTTCCTCATTGCCCTATATTCTGCTTCAGCACTAGAACATGATACCACCTTCTGCTTCTTAGTCTTCCAAGTGACTAAGTTCCCACCAATGAAGGTGCAATACCCGGTGGTTGATTTCCTATCGACCCTATCACCAGCCCAATCCGCATCACAATATCCGACAATATCAGTGTTCCCATTCTTGCCCATCCATATGCCTTGACCAGGAGATCCTTTGATGTATCTAAGGATCCTTTCTACCATGCTCCAATGATATACAGTAGGTTTTTGCATATGTTGACTCACTTGATTCACAGCAAAACACAAGTCTGGTCGTGTTAGGGTGAGGTAGATAACCTTCCCAACTAGTCTCCTATACTGAGAAACATCCTTAAATAACTCATCAGCTTTCTCCCCCTTTCCGTTGACCTTGTAGCCATCTTCAAGAGGAGTTTTGGCCGGTTTAGCCCCAAGCTTTCCTGTGTCTGTCAACAGATCAAGAGCATACTTTCTTTGGGATAGAAAGAGTCCTTCCTGAGACCGACACACTTCAATACCCAAGAAGTACTTCAACTCTCCAAGATCTTTGATGTCAAATGATCTGTTTAAGAAGACCTTTGTGGACTGAATTCCTTCCTTGTCATCTCCTGTGATGATAAGGTCATCCACATAAACCAAGACCACCACAATTCCTTTTGCGTTTTGACGAGTGAACAAAGTATGATCTGAATGGGATTTCCTAAACCCATTATCAGTAAGTGTGGAGCTTAATTTGTGATACCACGCCCTTGGTGACTGCTTCAACCCATATATTGCCTTCCTATCTCTTAGAACTTGTCCCTCTTTGCAAAGATCTTCAAGGCCTGGTGGTGGAGTCATATACACTTCCTCTTCAAGTTCTCCTTGTAGGAATGCGTTCTTGACATCCATTTGCCATAAGTCCCAAGTCAGATTTGTAGCTAGTGAAAGAACAACCCTTACAGTGTGTAGCTTAGCCACCGGTGCAAAGGTATCAGTATAGTCCTCTCCATATGTCTGAGTGAAACCTCTTGCAACTAGACGTGCCTTGTACCTTTCTATGTCCCCATTGCTCTTATACTTGATGGTGAACACCCACTTGGAACTCACAGCCTTCTTGCCTTTGGGAAGTTCTTGTATATCCCATGTATGATTCCTTTCCATAGCTCCCTTCTCATCTCTTACTGCATCTAACCATTCTTTCTTGCTCTTAGCTTCTTCATAAGTCCTTGGAATCTGACTATGTTCAATCTTTCCAAGGAATGCTTGATGACTAGATGGCAAGAGGTCAAGGGAACAAGCAGCTTGTATGGGATGAGCCACGGCCTGGTTGTTGTAGAAGACCCTAGTGTTTACCCAATTGGATGGGTCTTTCCTAAGTCTAGTACTCCTCCTTAAATGCTGAACAGGTGGTGCAGCCTCTTCTACAACCGTTTCCTCTTCCATTTGGTGAATAGGTTCCTCTATACCCACTTCCAAGTCGTCTTGTTCTTGGTTTTGGGCCATAGCTTCTTCTTGGATTGGAGTTGGTTCTTGAGTTACCACCCCTTGTTCATTCTCTTGGGTATCTTGTCAACTACTTGAGGTTCTTGCTTCTTTGTGTCTTGAATCCTTTGGCAGATCATTTCCCAAATGATTCAAGAGAAACCTCAAACTTGTAGCCAAATCAGAAGGTGACCTTGAGAGATCCTTCAATCCTTCCCAATCTTTCTGATCATAATAGCTTCGTTCTTCTATGAACTTGACATCTCTAGACACATATGTCCTGTTGTTGCTCGGATCATAGCACTTATAACCCTTTTGTGTTGTCGAATATCCAAGGAACATACACTTGATGCTCTTTGCCTCCAACTTGTTTCTTAGATCACCTGGAACATACACAAAGCACACACACCCAAATACACGTAAGTGATCAATGGAGGGTTTAGTTTTATTGAGTACCTCAAATGGGGATATGTCTTGCAAGACTTTGGTTGGAATCCGATTGATGAGGTAGCAAGCAACCAAGACTGCATCTCCCCAAAAACTTTTAGGAACATTGGTATGAAACATCATGGATCTTGCTACTTCCATTAAGTGTCGGTTCTTCCTTTCAGCAACTCCATTTTGTTGTGGTGTGTGTGGGCAGCTAGTTTGATGTAGTATTCCATGTTTGTTTAAATGAGCTTTGAATCTTTGACTTGTGTATTCCCCTCCATTATCTGATCTTAACACTTTGATCTTGGCATTGAATTGATTAGTAACATAATTATGAAAGTTTATAAATGCCTCATAAACCCTATCTTTAGATGGAAGTAATGTAACCCATGTATATTTCGATTTCTCATCTATAAAGGTCACAAAGTATTTATTCCTATCTCTAGACATGCAAGGTGAGGTCCAAACATCGGAATGTACTAAATCAAAGCAATGCTCATAAATGGTAGACGATTTAGGGAAAACAACACGACAATGTTTGCCAAGGATACAAGCCTCACAAACTGAGTGATCATAAGCAGCATTAGGCATTATTAAGCTTAAAGCACGAGCATGAGGATGTCCTAATCTAGCATGCCATAAGACATCTTTATTAGCAAAAACACAGGATTTGAAAGCTAGGAAATCCGAATTGCTTGGAGGAGTGTCCTCAAGAACATAGAGCTCATCTTGAGTCCAACCACTTCCAAGTATCTTACCACTCTTAATATCGTGAAAGTAAACATTGTTAGGTCCAAAAGTAACATTGCCATTAAGGTCTTTAGTAGCCCTTTTGACCGAAACTAGGTTAGACTTAAACTTAGGTACAAAGAAAGCAGTACTTTCTTTGTGAAATAGTCTGGTTTATCAAGCGATTTATGGGAGTAGAGTGTGATACCGGAGAGTTTTGAGGCATAGGCCTTGATGAGATCCTCTAGGTCACTCTTCTTAGCATACTCCATGGATACATTCATAGCTAGCTCCCCTCCTTGGGTGGATGAACTTGCCGGTTCAGTCACAACCTTTTGAGAGATGTTAGCCTTTGAATCCTTGAACCGGTTCGGATTAAGATGAGGATGAAGTATCCAGCATTTTTCCTTGATGTGGCCATTCCTTTTACAATGTTCACACATCACACTCTTCCTATCCTCTTGCTTAAACACGCTCTTGTTGGCCATGACTAGTTCTCCTTTTCCACCAAACAAACGAATGTTGCCTTGCTCATTCTGAATCCATGAGCACACCTCTTCGAAATCAGGGAGTTTTGGCTCTCTTAGGATGGACTTAATCACATCCTTAAAGGCTGGATTTAGGTTGAGAAGGAGCCTAAATATCTTGTCTTGTTCCTTCCTTTCATTAAGCACCTTTGGATCCATAGAACTTGGTCTCAACATGTCAAGCTCGGACCATGTTGATTGGAACTTGCCTAGGAACTTCGTGAACTCCATATCCTCTTGGTGTAGATCATTGAGAGCCTTTTTAACCTCATACACACGGCTGAGGTTTGAAACATCCCCATACACCCTCTTGAGAGTGTCCCAAAGAGACTTGGCGGTTTCACAATGTGAATAAGCTTCAAGAATGGATGGGTCCAATGAATTTTGGAGGAATCCAAGGACTGATTGATCTTCTTGGAACCACCTAGCTTCTTCTTTTCTTGTTGCCTCATCCTTCTTCTCCTTTGGATCATCTATAGACGGAGTATTATCCTCCAAGATGTAATTCCAAAGTCCTTTGCCACAAATGGCTGTCTTGATGGTTCTTGACCATAATGTGTAGTTCAAGCCTTTGAGAACTACTGGTATCACCGTAGGTTTCAGGCTGGAACTGATTTGAACTGTATCCTCCATTGTTAGGCTTTGAAGAGCTCAAAGGAAGCAGCTTTTATGGTTGAATAAAACCGTGAGTTTTTAGTCTAAAGACTGAGAGATTTTTAAAATGATCATGTCGTGCAGGTTGTCTATTTTTTTGTTTGGACTTGCGATGGAAAATATTAGCTGGAAAAGTTAGATTTTTCTTCATTAATACTTTGTGCGACGATTGAACCTTCAACCCTGCCAACATTTTTAACTTTTTTCTTTAGATGGAACATATATCTCTCAAAAGCATACATCCATCGATATTGAACAGGTCCTCCAAGCGCTGCTTCTCTAGCGAGGTGAATAGGAAGATGCTCCATGACATCAAAAAGCGATGGTGGAAATATTTTCTCCAGGTTACAAATGAGAACCGGTATTTTTTCCTCCGAATTTCGGATATCGTGTGCAGTAAGTGATCTTGTACATAAATCTCGGAAAAAAGCACCAATCCCTACATAAAAAAGTTAATATCATATAATATATTAAATTATGATTATTTATATATAAAATAATGTAAACGTACCTCCAATTGCTCTATGGATGTTTTTAGGCAGAAGATTGCTAAAAACAAATGGGAATAATCTTTGCATGACAACATGACAATCATGACTTTTCATCCCTGAAAATTTGCTTTCAATAGTATCGACACAATTACGAAGATTAGATGTGTATCTATCTGGAAATTTGACACTATGCGTAATCTAGTCAAAGAATTCATCTTTTGCATGCGCATCCAACCGGAATGCGGGAGACAATTATTTGACATTACATGTAGTTTTTTCTGGGAACAAATATCCGGCAAATCCAATCTAATTTTCAAATTATCTATTGTTTTTCCTTACACATTTAGAACGGTATTCATTATGTTGTCGAAAAAATTCTTTTCAATGTGCATAACATCTAGATTATGGCGTAACAAATGGTCCTTCCAATATGGTAAATCCCAAATACTGCTCTTCTTGTGCCAATTATGATATTCGCCACAACCATCAATAGGGTAATGTCCATTACCTCCACATGAAGCCGTTCTCTCATCAACAAAATCTCTAAGTTAAGTCATCATATAATTCCCATCAGGAATAGGAGGTGGACCATCAAAAATTTTTTGTTTTTCCTAAACAATGTCGTGCTCCGGCGATATGGATGATCTTGTGGTAGAACTCGACGATGACAATCAAACTAACTAATCTTTCGTCCGTGTTTCAGTTGGAAGGCATCAGTATTATCTTGACCATATGGGCATGCTCATCTTCTATGCGTCGACCATCCTGATAACATACCATATGTTGAAAAATCACTTATGGTCCACATAAGTACTGCTCGCATCAAGAAGTTATGTTGGTTGGAAACATCGAATGCTTCGACACCATTTTCCCACAATATTTTTAACTCATGAATCAGTGGCTGCAAGAAAATATCAAGCGATCGCTTAGGATGCTCTTGACCTGGGACGAGAATTGTTAGAAACAAAAACTCTCGTTTCATACACAACGAAGGAGGCAAATTATAAGGTTTCACGATAACTGGCCACAATGAGTATTGCCTCCCATGCTTCCCAAAAGGGTTGAATCCATCTGTAGATAACCCGAGGTATACATTCCTAGGCTCATATGCAAAACTTGGATAAACCTGTTGAAAATGTTTCCATGCTTCTGCATCCGAGGGATGCACAATTTCTCCATTCGAATTATGTTCTGGATGCTGTATCATAGGTTTTGCTGTGTGTTTAGATTGATATAACGTATTAAACCTCTCCGTTAACGGCAAAATACCACATCCATTTATATGGAATAGGTACTTTCCCACTTGTCTCTTGAAATCGAGGTTTGTGACAAAATTGGCACTTCATGCGGTTTTCATCATTTCTCTAATAGATCATGCAGTTGCCAATACATACATTGATCATCTGATATGGCAATCCAATACCAGCTACAAGTTTTTGAACCTCGTAATATGAAATAGGTGCAATATTATCTTCAGGTAATATATCTCTAACAAAATCAGCTATCGCATTCACACAATCTTCAACCAAGTTGAAATCCATCTTTATAGTCATCAACCTACTTGTAGCAGATAAATGCGATAATCCATCTCTACATCCTTTATACAAGGACTGATTGGATGCATCTAACATATCAAAACATTTTTGGGCTTCCAAATTAGGTTCCTCTATTTTGCTACTATCTTCAATGTACGATGCCCTTTGTTAACAAAATGCATTATTCACCATCTGAACAGTACCTTCGTTTATATCAACTTGTGATTTTGTTTCATCTACCCTAACATTAGTACTATCTAACCTTTTTGAAGTACTACCATAATATTGTATCGTTGCATCAGTTTCTCCATGTGAATACCAAATTTTGTAACCCGACATAAATCTAGTCCTATACAAATGATTACGTACTTCTCTAGCAAGATTAATTTATAATTTCAACATTTAATACACGGACAATACATTTTACCATATTCCGATGTCATGCTATTGTTTGATGCAAATGTCATGAACTCTTCAACACCTTGCGCAAATTGATCATTCAATTCCCCCGTTGTTGAATCATACCGAGGTTTATCCATCCACGATCAAAAATAATCATAAGAACCCGAAAAAGACATTTTCTTAAGATTTTTCGTTCTAGTGAAATTGTGAAGGAGCATAGCATATTTATATTAAAAATTAGAAGATTATCACGAATTTTCAACCAATTAATATGAATTTTTAACAGATTATTACAAATTTTTAACAGATTATTACGAATTTTTAACAGATTATTACGATTTTTTAACAGATTATTACGATTTTTTAACAGATTATTACGAATTTTTAACAGATAATCACATTTTTAATAGATTATTCTTAAGAATATTCCCGTTTCCGATGGATTTCCGATGGTTTTCGACCACTACCGGATAATCACAAATATTTAATAGATTATTCTTCCGTTTCTGATGGATTTCTGATGGTTTACGACTACGGTCAGATATTTCCGACGACCATCCGACGATACTCGACGTCAACCCATCGATATGTTCCCGATGGATTCTAGGCGGATAGTAAAAACAACATTCCGTCAGGAAGTCATCGGAAAAATCCTGACGGTTTAAATTTCGTCGGTAATTTGCGACAATTTTTGGAGGATATCACGATGCCAACGTGTTGGTCGGAAAACGGAGAGGAAGCCCTCAGGCGTCATGAATTATCGACGGAACACCGATGAAGTAAGTTCTCTCGGTAGTTCATTGGAAAACCATCGCATTCGCGTTGGAAAATTCCGGCGGCTTAATTTCCATTGGAAATGCCATCAGAAATATTAATCTTTTCTTGTAGTGTCATGGAGTAAATGTTTATAAATGAAGCATAATGCGTGGCATCATGTGGTTTGGGATAGATTGGAGTACTTGGATGCTTTGTCGTACTATTTTTGTCTCAAATTTTGTCACAATATAGCAAATTGAGCTAGGTTAACGGGGGCATTGGATTGGTGTTATTCTAAGCTCTAAATCATAAGTTACGGACGACTTAGTGCAGACATGTCAAGTTTATCGGTCAGTTAAGATGATCATTCTAAACTGATCATTGATGCTCATTAAGTAAACGCTTATAAATGAAACATACATCATGGCATCACACAGTCTGGGATAGATTGGATTACTTGGACGCTTTGTCTATATAGTTTTGTCTCAAATTTTGTCAGAATATAAAAATTGATCTTGCTTAACGTGGGAATTGGATTCCTGTCATTCTAAGCTCTAAATCAAAAGTTACAGACGATTTAGTACGGACATGTCAAATTGATTGGCCAGTTAAAGTGATCATTCTGAACTGATCATTGGTGCTCGTTGAGTAAAGGCTTATGAATGAAGCATAATGCATGGCATCACGCAGTTCTTGATAGATTGGATTACTTGGACGCTTTGTCGTATCTATTTCTGTTTCAAATTTTGTCACAATATAAAAAATTGAGCTAGCTTAACGTAGGCATTGGATTCGTATCATTCGGACGTCTAAATCAAAAGTTACGGACGATTTAGTGCGGACTTGTCAAGTTGATCGACCAGTTAAAATGATCTTTCTTAACTGATCATCGGTGCTCATTAAGTAAACGCTTATAAATGAAGCATAAGGTATGGTATCACGCCGTCTGAGATGGATTGGATTACTTGGACGCTTTGTCGAATCTAGTTCTGTCTCAAATTTTGTCTCAATATCTAGCTCAACGAGGGCATTGGATTCGTGTCATTCTAAACTCTAAACCAAAAGTTACAGAAGATTTAGTGCAGACATGTCAAGTTGATCTGCCAGTAAAAGTGATCATTCTAAACTGATCATTGGTGCGCATTGACTAAAGGCTTATAAATGAAGCATAATGCATGGCATCACACTGTTCGGGATAGTTTGGATTATTTGGATGCTTTGTCGTATCGATTTTTGTCTCAAATTTTGTACTAAGATAGAAAATTGAGTTAGCTTAACGTGTGCATTGGATTCGTGTCATTCTAAGGTCTAACTCAAAAGTTACTGACGATTTAGTGCAGACCTGTCAAGTTGATCGGCCAGTTAAAATGATCATTCTTCTAATCATTGATGCTCATTGAGTAAATGCTTATAAATTAAGCATAATGCGTGACATCATGCAGTTTGGGACAGATTGGATTACTTGGACGATTATTCGTATCTATTTTGTCTCCAATTTTGTCACAATTTAGCAAATTGAGCTAGCTTAATGTGGGCATTGGATTCGTGTCATTCTGAGCTATAAATCATAAGTGACGAACGACTTAGTGCGGACATGTCAAGTTGATCGGCCAGTTAAGGTGATCATTCTAAACTGATAATTGATGCTCATTAAGTAAATGCTTATAAATGAAGCATATAGCATCGCATCACGCAGTGTGGGATATTGACATAGGAAAATCAAATAAGACCTATCTTGACCTACAAGGCAAGTGTGTGCACGAAATTCAGTTTGAATAACAAGGGAAAATAAAAAGGAGGGAGTTATTATTAACCACATGGTTAAAATGGTTAAATAGCTGCCTTGGGAGAAGAATCAAGGTGAAAAGGACATGTCCATGCTGCACACAGTCTTGGTAACCACACCAAACAGTCATGAGACAGTCTGCAGCTCTTCTCCTCTCTTCTCATTGGTTGTTGACAGGCTCCTCCTCTATTCAAACTCATCCACAAGTTTGAATTCGTTTTCTTTTGTGTTCACATTGTAAATCCTCTATAAAAGGGCTGTAAAGACTCAATGTATGAAAATACTCTTAGGAGATTCTTCTCCAGAAGTCTAAGACATTTTCTCATCTTCTCATGCTTTTCTTTGAGTTTCTGGATTCAATTCTTCACATTTCTCCTCTCTAATCTCAATATTCTTTCATGGTATCAGAGCTTAAGATCATTTTCTTATATTTTCTACTCAAATCTCTCAGTTTCTAATCTAAAATTCTGTCAAAAATCTCTCAGCTTTTAAACTAAAAACTCACAGTTTTATTCAACCATAAAAGCTGCCTCCTTTGAGCTCTTCAAAGCCTAACAATGGAGGATACAGTTCAAATCAGTTCCAGCCTGAAACCTACGGTGATACCAGTAGTTCTCAAAGGCTTGAACTACACATTATGGTCAAGAACCATCAAGACAGCCATTTGTGGCAAAGGACTTTGGAATTACATCTTGGAGGATAATACTCCGTCTATAGATGATCCAAAGGAGAAGAAGGATGAGGCAACAAGAAAAGAAGAAGCTAGGTGGTTCCAAGAAGATCAATCAGTCCTTGGATTCCTCCAAAATTCATTGGACCCATCCATTCTTGAAGCTTATTCACATTGTGAAACCGCCAAGTCTCTTTGGGACACTCTCAAGAGGGTGTATGGGGATGTTTCAAACCTCAGCCGTGTGTATGAGGTTAAAAAGGCTCTCAATGATCTACACCAAGAGGATATGGAGTTCACGAAGTTCCTAGGCAAGTTCCAATCAACATGGTCCGAGCTTGACATGTTGAGACCAAGTTCTATGGATCCAAAGGTGCTTAATGAAAGGAAGGAACAAGACAAGATATTTGGGCTCCTTCTCAACCTAAATCCAGCCTTTAAGGATGTGATTAAGTCCATCCTAAGAGAGCCAAAACTCCCTGATTTCGAAGAGGTGTGCTCATGGATTCAGAATGAGCAAGGCAACATTCGTTTGTTTGGTGGAAAAGGAGAACTAGTCATGGCCAACAAGAGCGTGTTTAAGCAAGAGGATAGGAAGAGTGTGATGTGTGAACATTGTAAAAGGAATGGCCACATCAAGGAAAAATGCTGGATACTTCATCCTCATCTTAATCCGAACCGGTTCAAGGATTCAAAGGCTAACATCTCTCAAAAGGTTGTGACTGAACCGGCAAGTTCATCCACCCAAGGAGGGGAGCTAGCTATGAATGTATCCATGGAGTATGCTAAGAAGAGTGACCTAGAGGATCTCATCAAGGCCTATGCCTCAAAACTCTCCGGTATCACACTCTACTCCCATAAATTGCTTGATAAACCGGATCATAAGTTGGTAGTGGATTCGGGTGCTTCTCACCATATGATTAGCAATGCTAGGTTGTTAAAGAACATTGAACCATGTCTAGGACAAGTAACTATAGCTGATGGTAAGAGTATTCCAATTGAAGGAACCGGAAAATTAAGACTATTTCACAAAGAAAGTACTGCTTTCTTTGTACCTAAGTTTAAGTCTAACCTAGTTTCGGTCAAAAGGGCTACTAAAGACCTTAATGGCAATGTTACTTTTGGACCTAACAATGTTTACTTTCACGATATTAAGAGTGGTAAGATACTTGGAAGTGGTGGGACTCAAAATGAGCTCTATGTTCTTGAGGACACTCCTCCAAGCAATTCGGATTCCTTAGCTTTCAAATCCTGTGTTTTTGCTAATAAAGATGTTTTATGGCATGCTAGATTAGGACATCCTCATGCTCGTGCTTTAAGCTTAATAATGCCTAATGCTGCTTATGATCACTCAGTTTGTGAGGCTTGTATCCTTGGCAAACATTGTCGTGTTGTTTTCCCTAAATCGTCTACCATTTATGAGCATTGCTTTGATTTAGTACATTCCGATGTTTGGACCTCACCTTGCATGTCTAGAGATAGGAATAAATACTTTGTGACCTTTATAGATGAGAAATCGAAATATACATGGGTTACATTACTTCCATCTAAAGATAGGGTTTATGAGGCATTTATAAACTTTCATAATTATGTTACTAATCAATTCAATGCCAAGATCAAAGTGTTAAGATCAGATAATGGAGGGAATACACAAGTCAAAGATTCAAAGCTCACTTAAACAAACATGGAATACTACATCAAACTAGCTGCCCACACACACCACAACAAAATGGAGTTGCTGAAAGGAAGAACCGACACTTAATGGAAGTAGCAAGATCCATGATGTTTCATACCAATGTTCCTAAAAGTTTTTGGGGAGATGCAGTCTTGGTTGCTTGCTACCTCATCAATCGGATTCCAACCAAAGTCTTGCAAGACATATCCCCATTTGAGGTACTCAATAAAACTAAACCCTCCATTGATCACTTACGTGTATTTGGGTGTGTGTGCTTTGTGTATGTTCCAGGTGATCTAAGAAACAAGTTGGAGGCAAAGAGCATCAAGTGTATGTTCCTTGGATATTCGACAACACAAAAGGGTTATAAGTGCTATGATCCGAGCAACAACAGGACATATGTGTCTAGAGATGTCAAGTTCATAGAAGAACGAAGCTATTATGATCAGAAAGATTGGGAAGGATTGAAGGATCTCTCAAGGTCACCTTCTGATTTGGCTACAAGTTTGAGGTTTCTCTTGAATCATTTGGGAAATGATCTGCCAAAGGATTCAAGACACAAAGAAGCAAGAACCTCAAGTAGTTGACAAGATACCCAAGAGAATGAACAAGGGGTGGTAACTCAAGAACCAACTCCAATCCAAGAAGAAGCTATGGCCCAAAACCAAGAACAAGACGACTTGGAAGTGGGTATAGAGGAACCTATTCACCAAATGGAAGAGGAAACGGTTGTAGAAGAGGCTGCACCACCTGTTCAGCATTTAAGGAGGAGTACTAGACTTAGGAAAGACCCATCCAATTGGGTAAACACTAGGGTCTTCTACAACAACCAGGCCGTGGCTCATCCCATACAAGCTGCTTGTTCCCTTGACCTCTTGCCATCTAGTCATCAAGCATTCCTTGGAAAGATTGAACATAGTCAGATTCCAAGGACTTATGAAGAAGCTAAGAGCAAGAAAGAATGGTTAGATGCAGTAAGAGATGAGAAGGGAGCTATGGAAAGGAATCATACATGGGATATACAAGAACTTCCCAAAGGCAAGAAGGCTGTGAGTTCCAAGTGGGTGTTCACCATCAAGTATAAGAGCAATGGGGACATAGAAAGGTACAAGGCACGTCTAGTTGCAAGAGGTTTCACTCAGACATATGGAGAGGACTATACTGATACCTTTGCACCGGTGGCTAAGCTACACACTGTAAGGGTTGTTCTTTCACTAGCTACAAATCTGACTTGGGACTTATGGCAAATGGATGTCAAGAACGCATTCCTACAAGGAGAACTTGAAGAGGAAGTGTATATGACTCCACCACCAGGCCTTGAAGATCTTTGCAAAGAGGGACAAGTTCTAAGACTTAGGAAGGCAATATATGGGTTGAAGCAGTCACCAAGGGCGTGGTATCACAAATTAAGCTCCACACTTACTGATAATGGGTTTAGGAAATCCCATTCAGATCATACTTTGTTCACTCGTCAAAACGCAAAAGGAATTGTGGTGGTCTTGGTTTATGTGGATGACCTTATCATCACAGGAGATGACAAGGAAGGAATTCAGTCCACAAAGGTCTTCTTAAACAGATCATTTGACATCAAAGATCTTGGAGAGTTGAAGTACTTCTTGGGTATTGAAGTGTGTCGGTCTCAGGAAGGACTCTTTCTATCCCAAAGAAAGTATGCTCTTGATCTGTTGACAGACACAGGAAAGCTTGGGGCTAAACCGGCCAAAACTCCTCTTGAAGATGGCTACAAGGTCAACGGAAAGGGGGAGAAAGCTGATGAGTTATTTAAGGATGTTTCTCAGTATAGGAGACTAGTTGGGAAGGTTATCTACCTCACCCTAACACGACCAGACTTGTGTTTTGCTGTGAATCAAGTGAGTCAACATATGCAAAAACCTACTGTATATCATTGGAGCATGGTAGAAAGGATCCTTAGATACATCAAAGGATCTCCTGGTCAAGGCATATGGATGGGCAAGAATGGGAACACTGATATTGTCGGATATTGTGATGCGGATTGGGCTGGTGATAGGGTCGATAGGAAATCAACCACCGGGTATTGCACCTTCATTGGTGGGAACTTAGTCACTTGGAAGACTAAGAAGCAGAAGGTGGTATCATGTTCTAGTGCTGAAGCAGAATATAGGGCAATGAGGAAGCTGACAAATGAAGTAACTTGGCTCAAAGCGCTCTTGAAAGATTTCGGTATTGAACAACCAGGGCCAATTACCTTCCATTGTGATAATCAGGCAGCCATTCACATTGCTTCAAACTCAGTGTTTCACGAGAGGACCAAGCACATAGAGATCGATTGCCATAAGGTTAGAGAGAAAGTTCAAGATGGAACCATTCTGCCATGTTATACAAAGAGTGAAGACCAACTAGCTGACATCTTCACAAAGGCAGCAAGTCTCAAAGTTTGCAAGAAAATCTTTAGCAAACTTGGGCTTGTTGATTTATCACATCCATGATCAAAGGTCTCCTAATCCAAGAGCAACACACTCTTTTTCCCTTATTAAGGTTTTGTCCCAAGTGGTTTTCCTTAATAAGGTTTTTAATGAGGTGTTGCCTTGGGTTCCCAAGCTTAAGACTTTAGGGTGATTCCAAAGTCTTTAGCTTGAGGGGGAGTATTGACATAGGAAAATCAAATAAGACCTATCTTGACCTACAAGGCAAGTGTGTGCACGAAATTCAGTTTGAATAACAAGGGAAAATAAAAAGGAGGGAGTTATTATTAACCACATGGTTAAAATGGTTAAATAGCTGTCTTGGGAGAAGAATCAAGGTGAAAAGGACATGTCCATGCTGCACACAGTCTTGGTAACCACACCAAACAGTCATGAGACAGTCTGCAGCTCTTCTCCTCTCTTCTCATTGGTTGTTGACAGGCTCCTCCTCTATTCAAACTCATCCACAAGTTTGAATTCGTTTTCTTTTGTGTTCACATTGTAAATCCTCTATAAAAGGGCTGTAAAGACTCAATGTATGAAAATACTCTTAGGAGATTCTTCTCCAGAAGTCTAAGACATTTTCTCATCTTCTCATGCTTTTCTTTGAGTTTCTGGATTCAATTCTTCACATTTCTCCTCTCTAATCTCAATATTCTTTCATGGGATAGATTGGATTACCTGTACGCTTTGTCGTATCTAGTTTTGCCTCAAATTTTGTCACAATATAAAAACTGATCTAGCTTAACGTGGCCATTGGATTCCTGTCATTCTAAGCTCTAAATAAAAAGTTACAGATTATTTAGTACGGATGATTTAGTACGGACATGTCAAATTGATCGGCCAGTTTAAGTGATCATTGGTGCTCATTGAGTAAAGGCTTATAAATGAAGCATAATGCATGGCATCACGGAGTTTTGGCTACATTGAATTACTTGGACGCTTTTTTGTATCTGTTTCTATCTCATTTTGTCAAAATATAGAAAATTGAGCTAGCTTAACATGGGGATTGGATTTTTGTCCTTATGAGCTATAAAACAAAAGTTCTGCATGATTTATTGCAGACATGTCAAGTTGAACGTGGGAATTGGATTCGTGTAATTATGAGCTCTAAATCAAAAGTTACGGACGATTTATTGCAGATATGTCAAGTTGATCGGCAAGTTAAAATGATCATTCTAAACTGATCATTTGTACTCATTGAGTAAAAGCTTATAAATGAAGAATAATGCATGCAATCATGTAGTTCAGGATAGATTTACTTGGACTCTTTTTCATATCTATTTCTGTCTCAAATTTTTTCATAATATAGAAAATTGAGCTAGCAACATGGGCATTGGATTCGTGTCATTCTGAGGTCTAAATCAAAAGTTACGGATGATTAAGTGCGAACATGTCAAGTTGATCGGCCAGTTAAAATGATCATTGTTCCGATCATTGCTGATCATTGATGATCATTGAGTTAATCCTTATAAATAAAGCATAATGCATGGCATCATGCAGTTTGGGATAGGTTGGATTACTTGGACACTTTTTGTCGTATCTATTTTTATCTCAGACTTTTGGCAGAATATAGCAAATTTAGCTAGCTTAACGTGAGCGTTGGATTCGTGTCATTCTAAGCTATAAACCAAAAGTTATATACGATTTAGTGCGGTCATGTTAAATTTATTGGCATGTTAAAGTGATCATTCTAAACTAATCATTGGTGTTCATTGAGTAAAGGCTTATAAGTGAAGCATAATGCATGGTATCATGCAGTTTCGGCTAGAATGGATTACTTAAACGCTTTTTCGTATCTATTTCTATCTCAAATTTTGTCATAATATAGAAAATTGACTTAGCTTATTGTGGGCATTGGATTCGTGTCAAAATGAGCTATAAATTAAAAGTTATGGACGATTTAGTGTAGATATGTCAAATTGATCGACCAGTTAAATTGATCGACCAGTTAAATTGATCATTCCAAACTGATCATTGGTACTCATTGAGTAAAGGCTTATAAATGAAATATAATGAATGACATCACGTATTATTGAATAAATTTGATTACTTGGAGGACTTGTCAAAGCAATTTTAGTCTTAAATTTCATCACAATATAGAAAATTGAGCTAGCTTGACGTGGGCATTGGATTTATGTCATTATGAGCTCTAAATCAAAAATTTTGGATGATTTAGTGCAGATATGTCAAGTTGATCGTCAAGTTAAAATGATCATTCTAAACTTATCATTGGTACTCATTGAGTAAAAGCTTATAAATGAAGAATAATGCATGGAATAACGTTGTTCAGGATATATTGGATTACTTGGATGGTTTTTCATATCAATTTTTTGTCTCAAATTTTATCACGATATAAAAAATTGAGCTAGATTAACGTGGGCATTGGACTTGTGTCATTCTGAGATCTAAATCAAAAGTTACACATGATTTAGTGAGGATATGTCAAGTTGATCAGGCAGTTAAAATGATCAATCTTCTGATCATTGATGCTCATTGAGTAAATCCCTGTAAACGAAGCATAATATCTGGCATCACACAGTTTGTGATAGATTGGATTACTTGGACACTTTATCGTTTCTAGTTCAATCTCAAAGTTTATCACAATATAAAAAATTGAGCTAGCTAAACGTAGGCACTAGATTCTTGTCATTCTGAGCTCTGAATCAGAAGTTACGGACGATTTTGTGCGGACATGACAAATTGATCGGCCAGTTAAAATGATCTTTCTAAACTGATCATTGATGCTTATTGAGTAAAGACTTATAAATGAAGAATAATGCATGGCATCATGCAGTTTTGGCCAGCTTGGATTAGTTGGATGCTTTGTCGTATCTATTTCTATCTGAAATTTTGTCACAATAGAGAAATTGAACTAGCTTAATGTGGGCATTGGATTTGTGTCATTCTGAGCTCTAAATCATAAGTTACAGACGATTCAAAGGGGATATGTCAACTTGATCGGCCAGTTAAAATGATTATTCTACGCTGATCATTGGTGCTCATTAAGTAATTGCTTATAAATGAAGCATAAAGCATGGCATCACACAGCTTGTGATAGATTAGATTATTTAGACGTTTTGTCGTATCTATTTCTCTCTCAAATTGTGTGACACTATAAAACTGGATCTAGCTTTATGT
>JAENJI010000654.1:0-21378 GCA_018901935.1 Pugionium cornutum
AATTATAACTTTAACTGGCCGATCAACTTGACATGTCCA
Source organism: Pugionium cornutum (assembly GCA_018901935.1). Classification (NCBI taxonomy): domain Eukaryota; kingdom Viridiplantae; phylum Streptophyta; class Magnoliopsida; order Brassicales; family Brassicaceae; genus Pugionium; species Pugionium cornutum. The sequence continues at coordinate 40 of JAENJI010000654.1, forward strand.
CACTAAATCGTCCATAACTTTTGATTTAGAGCTCACAAGGACACGAATTAAATGCACACGTTAACCTAGCTAAATTTTCTATATTGTGTCAAAATTTGAGACAGACATAGTGATACAAGCCTCAATTTATATGTGCGTGGGCTGTTTGGAGAAGGTTAGGTGAGAAACTCGACCTTAGACTTCTTGGATAGGGGATTTTGGGTTGGTATTCGATGGAAGGGTGAAGTGGACAGTCATGCCATTCGGCTTGACTAATGCCCCAAGCACCTTCATGAGCCTTATGAACCAAGTTCTTAGGGCCTACATCAGTAAGTTTGTAGTGGTTTACTTTGATGATATACTAGTTTATAGTAAGTGCCTACGGGAACACCTCACACATCTTGAGATGGTACTTAAAACCCTTCGACAAGAAGAGCTTTATGCCAATCTCAAGAAGTGCATCTTTTGTACTGATAAACTTATCTTTTTAGGTTTTGTTGTAAGTTCACAGGGCCTACAGGTTGATGAAGAGAAGATTCGAGCCATACAAGAATGGCCAACACCAGGCAACATCAGCCAAGTAAGGAGCTTCCATGGATTGGCCAGCTTATATAGGAGATTCGTGCCCAACTTCAGCAGTATTGCCTCACCATTGACGGCAGTAGTGAAGAAGAACGTGGGATTCAGCTGGGGGGAAGCTCAGGAGAAGGCATTCCAGGCCTTGAAGGACAGCCTTACATATGCACCAGTGCTAGTCCTGCCCGACTTCAACAAAATGTTTGAAGTGGAGTGTGATGCCTCTGGAATAGGCATAGGAGCAGTACTAACCCAAGGAGGGAGACCAGTGGCATACTTCAGTGAGAGGCTAGGTGGTGCCTCACTGAACTACCCCACTTATGACAAGGAGCTTTATGCCCTTGTCCGAGCATTGGAGACTTGGCAGCATTACTTGCTGTCGAAGGAGTTTGTGATCCACACTGATCATGAGACTCTCAAACACCTCAGAGGGCAAACCAATCTCAAGAGGAGACATGCCAGGTGGATGGAATTCATAGAAACCTTCCCGTACATCATCAAGTACAAGAAGGGCAAAGACAATGTGGTAGCCGATGCACTATCAAGGAGGTTTGCCTTGATATCAACCATGGAGGCAAAGGTCCTAGGATTCGAGCACATCAAGGACCTATACAAGGATGATCCTGACTTTGCTGAGAGCTACAAGGAGTGTGGCACAGGAGTCATGGCAAGTTTTACATCCATGAGGGATTCTTGTTCCAAGAGAGAAGGTTGTGCATACCACAAGGATCATTAAGGGAGCTTATCATCTGAGAAGCTCATGGAGGAGGACTCATGGGCCACTTTGGTGTCGACAAGACTCTAGCAGTGGTCAAGGAGCACTTCTACTGGCCACACATCAAGAGGACAGTAGAAGCTCATTGTGCAAGGTGCATCACTTGCAAGAAGGCAAAGTCCCGAGTGCAACCTCACGGGTTGTATCTTCCACTGCCCATACCGATGCATCCATGGGTGGATATATCAATGGACTTTGTTCTAGGACTGCCCAAGATCAACCACAAGGATGCAATCTTTGTAGTGGTGGACAGATTCTCCAAGATGGCACACTTCATTCCGTGTGCCAATGTTAATGATGCCTCGCAAACAACCGAGCTTTTCTTCCGGGAGATAGTACGGCTTCATGGAGTGCCAAGGACCATCGTATCAGACAGGGATACCAAGTTCCTCAGCCATTTCTGGAGGACCCTTTGGAGGAAGCTAGGCACGAAGCTCTTCTCTACCACCTGCCATCCTCAAACCGATGGCCAAACTGAAGTTGTCAACAGGACACTATCAACTCTTCTCAGAACTACATTAGGGAAGAACCTCAAGACTTGGGTGGAGTGCCTGCCATTCATAGAGTTCGCTTACAACCGGGCCGTCCGTGCACTCAGCAACCAAGAAGACACCATTTGAAGTAGTACGCTTCAACCTCTCACCCCATTGGAGCAAACACCACTGCCACCAGCAGAGATGACCAACCTCAACGGAGCATCCAAGGCAGAGTTCATAAGGAGGTTACACCAGAAGGTAGCAGAGAACTTGGAGAAGAGGACCGACAGTACGTGACTCATGCCAACAAAGGAAGAAAGGAGGTGATCTTTCAACCAGGCGATTGGGTGTGGCTAAACCTACGGCAGGAGAGGTTCCCAAACCTAAGGAGTTCCAAGCTAGCACCAAGAGGAGATGGACCATTCAGAGTGCTGAGAGGATCAACAACAACGCCTACCGGATCGAGCTACCAGGTGAGTTTAATGTGTCCAATACGTTTAATGTTACTGACTTGGCCCCTTTCCATGCAGATGAACCAGTTTTGAGGACAAACCCTACTGAAGAGGGAGGGAATGATGAGGACATCAGGTCGTACATCCAGCCAGGAGACCAGACTGGCCGACCAGGAAGCTTGCCCGAGACAGCCGGACCATCTGGCACGCCTACCGGCCCAAGCAGTACCATCGGACCCTCGACCACAAGGACCAGAGCAACCAGCATTGCCGGTGGAGAGGCCCAAGCTTCCGCACACTTGGTGGCGACGTGGGTGACACCGCCGGTCCCTCTGGTGAGCCGACCCTGGATCAACTTGGCGGTCCTGAAGGCATTCCGGCCAGTACCGCAATCCAGCTGGTACAGCCGATCCAGCCGAGTACACGAGCATTTCCAACTTCTACACAAGAGGACTCGGACCAGATAAGCTACCAGCTTCAGGACATGCATCTAGAGGAAGTCTACACCAGTAGTGCCACCAGGAGCAATGACAAGGAGCAGATCAAGAGCACTCTTCCACAAGTTCAGCTTATGGGTGACAAGCTCTAGAGGAAGATCGACTAAGGACAATGGGCCAGAAGTGCAAAGAAGAGTCCAAAGGCTTCTCAACAATGCAAGGGACTTCAGAGACTTGGGCTTTAGTGGCAAGATAGGTCAGGGCCCAAATATTCCTAACCCTACTCCAAGTCGAAGGCTAGGAGCAAGGCGCGTGCATGCCACAAGGACGGCCACCTTCCATTTCTTGGCCGTTAGGTAAGTAAGGTAAGTTTTCAATTCGAATATTTGCCTCTTTCTGTTTTGCTGGGTAGGATCTAGAATATTTACATTTTTTGAGTCAAAGACATTTTAGGAATATGTCCTTTTTCGGTTATACACTTTTGTACATTTTCCATTTGTGCACTTTTGTAATCTTTCCTTTTCTTTCTTTGAGTCGACCCTAGAAGGTCAAGCTGTCCAGCATATTAATAAGGCTCCTTCCAACATTGTAGACAACCTTTTTGATATTAATAATATAGAACTTTCTTCCAACAAGTTTTCTCTCCAAGAATCTTGTGCGCTTAGAATCTAGTTGAGACCAGCCTTCCTAGCTCTAAGTTTGTGATTTATCACGAGGTTCATCACCCCTCGTGTGGTTCACTTCACCTTTCCATCGAATACCAACCCAAAAACCCCTATCCAAGAAGTCTAAGGTCGAGTTTCTCACCTAACCTTCTCCAAACAGCCCACGCGCATATAAGCCTTGAATCGAGGCTTGTATCATGAGAGAACGGCTTCATGTGGAGGTAACGGACATTACCCTGTTGATGGTTGTGGCGAATACCGTAATTGGCACAAGAAGAGCATTTTTTGGGATTTACCATATTGGAAGGACCATTTGTTGCGCCATAATCTAGATGTTATGCACATTGAGAAGAATTTTTTTGACAACATAATGAATACCATTCTAAATGTGCAAGGAAAAACAAAAGATAATTTGAAAGCTAGATTGGATTTGCCAGATATTTGTTCCCGGAAAGAACTACATGTAATGTCAAATGGAAAATCATTATCTCCCGCATTCCGGTTGGATGCGGATGCAAAAGATGAATTCTTTGACTGGATTAAGCATAGTGTCAAATTTCCAGATGGATACGCATCTAATCTTTGTAATTGTGTCGATACTATTGAAGGTAAATTTTCAGGGATGAAAAGTCATGATTGTCATGTTGTAATGCAAAGACTATTCCCATTTACCTTTAGCGATCTGCTGCCTAAAAACGTCCACGGAGCAATTGCAGATACAACGTTTACATTATTTTATATATAACTAATCATAATTATGTATATTATATGATATTAAAATATTTTTGTTTAGAGATTGGTACTTGTTTCCGAGATTTATGTACAAGATCACTTACTGCAGACGATATCCGAAATTTGGAGGAAAAAATACCGGTTCTCATTTGTAACCTTGAGAAAATATTTCCACCAGCATTTTTTGATGTTATGGAGCATCTTCCTATTCACCTCCCTAGAGAAGCAGCGCTTGGAGGACCTGTTCAGTACCGATGGATGTATCCTTTTGAGAGATATATGTTCCACCTAAAGAAAAAAGTTAAAAATCTTGCCAGGGTTGAAGGTTCAATCGTCGTACAAAGTATTAATGAAGAAACATCTAACTTTGCCAGCTACTATTTTCCATCGCAACTGCAAACAAAAAATAGACGACCTGCACGATATGATGATGGAGGAGAAAAACCAAGCTATCCTGTGTATGTGCCAGAAATATTTGCACAGATTGGACGTTTAAGTGGAAAAGAGAAGACGCGACGCCTATCAGAGGAGGAACACAATCACTTGCATTTGTATATTTTAACAAATTGCGATGACGTTTTCGAATATGAAAGGTACATTCAATTTAATTTTGTTTTTAGCTATTATTATAATTTATTGTTAATTTATTTTTCATAATTAACAGAATATACATGGAACAAATACGTGTTCATTATTCAGATTACAGTGAGAATGAGTTGGTCGAACTTAAAAAAAGCGAATTTGCAAGATAGTTGCATTTTTATGTTAGTGTTATCACAATTATGTAATTTTCAATAATAGTTTACTATATATATATATATTTATAATTTACTACATTCTATTATTTTGTAGGTTACTACAGGTTCTTCTAGGGGGATAACGTTTCCCACGTGGTTAGTTGAGTTGGTGAGTGGTCCTACATTTACTGCAAAATCTTATCCAATGTACTGCACTCGTGGATATGCTTTTAAGAGTTATCGCGAAGGAAACTCACAAACAACTTGTAATTATGGTTTATCATCTCAATCAGGAGAAATTGTATACAATGGTATTCTTCGTGAAATATTAGAAGTTCACTATCCAGGAATGATTGATTTGAGGTGTATTGTGTTCTATTGTGACTGGTATGACCCTGTCATGGATCAACGTGAAGACGAATTCGGTGTTACATCTGTCCACTCTTGTAAGCGACATCGAAAATATGATCATTTTATACTTGCATCACAAGCAGATCAGGTTTGTTACATTCGATATCCTCGTGTGAGAAACAAGCAAGATCCTTGGATTACAGTGACCTCAATAGATCCTAGAGGAATGGTATGTGGTATTACCGAACAAGAGCATATGCAACAAAGCACAATTGGTAACTTAGGTTCAATAGACACTTCTCTTGAATTTAACCTTGTTGTTGTTGACACCACGAACGAAGATTACAACGTGTTTCAAGATTCAAAAGAAGAGATTGGCGAGTTTGACGACCAAAATTCAGCTAATTCGGAATATTCATCAAATTTAGATTAAATTTGTGATAATAATATTTTTTTTCACCAAAAAAGCTTGTTTAACAAGGTACATTGCTTTGGCTATTGCTAGGATTGGTGTAGTTTCGGACAACTTTCTTTGTTTGGCTTGAAAACTCGTCTCGTTAAAGTTGTGGGTTTTAGTGTTGTTGTTCTATTTGAATAATAAATAACCAATATGTATGTTATACAACAATTAGAGTTATTTGATAAAATAAGTGAATTAGAAAATTATATAATACATTAATAATTATATTTTATTTTATTCAAAAATTATTTAATTTAAAATTTGATATACATATAATTATATGAAATTGGTTAAAAATATCCTTATATTATAAGTTTGATCTAAAACATTAATATACATATAATTATATAAAATAAACTATTTGGTAAATACATTCTAACAGTACAAATGTGTTTTCGGATTATTGACTCTACCACCCGACGAATTTCCGACGGGCATTTTAATTCTATCGGATATCCGTCAGAAAACCATAAAACGTATTTGCAATGTGGGCAGACCATGTGTCGATCATGCACAATGTTATAAAAAATCCGACGGATTTACGCGGTAAACGAAATTAAAAACGCGGGGTTTCGTGAAAATTAATTAATGTACCGATGGATTTCCGACAGAATCTTCTGTCGGAAATATCGATTATAACCTACGACTTCTTCTTCTCCTCTCTCTCTCGCCGTTTCGCATTACCCTCGAAATTTTCGTCGATCGCCGATTCATCCTCGTTGCCGTTACTCCTCGCCGCCGTTTTTCTCCTCGTCGCCGCCGATTCTCGTCCTCAACATATAAGTTTTATCGGTTAGATTCGTTTCAAATTCGTTTCACATTCGTTTTCAGATTCATTTTCAGATTAGTTTTGAGATTAATTTTTCAGATTAATTTTTCAGATTACTTTTTCAGATCAGTTTTCAGATTAGTTTTTCAGATTAATTTTTCAGATTCGTTTGGATGTTTTTTCTATTGTTCTAAAAACACCCAAATAAACTATAATTTCTGTTGAACTTTTTCAGTTTTTCTACACCTCTTTTGGGGATTTAAAATCAGTTTATGTTTATTTCCGCTAATTTATTGTCTGTGGCTTTAATTTCTACTTAAAGACAAATAATAAGCATATTAAAAAATCTTGGACAATCCTACTTAAAATTCTATGCTCCAAATTGTCTATAGCAAAATCGTTGTTGAATTGGTTTTCCCAACGTATACATGCCAGTGACTGTAATGAGAACAACTACTCATGCAAAATTAGGATGGGACTCCAAATGAGCCTGCTGTTTTGAATATACATTTTTATCTTATCAGCCCGATGGAATCTTCTACTGTATTTGTTTGATTAGTTAGCTATAGACTAAATGCTGTAGAATATAGATATTAAAATAATTGGTATATAATTTTATGTACTTTAAGAAAATTAAATTTTAAAAATATTTACGTGCATATGATTCATATAAAAATTTTGCGCAAAAATTCAGTTTGGTTTGAAGGCAAATTTTCCTATTTATTTTTTAAATTGTTCATTCAAAAACTATATCATTATATGCAAACATTAGATGAATAATAAATTATACTAAATTTTGTATATAATTGTATTATCTTCGATAAAAATCAAGAAATTCAATATTATATTATTTGCTTGTGTTATATAATTATAATATTTTCAAATAAAATTATACTTGTATATTTTAGAATATTCCTGTATGTTTTAGTTAAAACATACTATTGTTCAAAATGTTTAAAACAATTAAAAATTATAGGTTTATATTTAGTATATAAATGTTCCAATAATAGGTCGTATCAAGATTACCAAAGACGTGGTGAGTCGTCTACTCCGAGTTTCATACCAACTCAAGTTTCAGAATCTGTAAATGATTCTTTTCGACCAATGACAATTGAAGAATTGGTTCAGCAGACTGGTCGCGAACTTCTTACTTTTTTTGATCCGAGGCATCAAGAAAATTCGACATGGTAAATTAATTTTTTTATAATTATATTTAAAATAATTATTTTTACGATATTCTATAATTATATTTTAAATAATTATTATAACGCAATTATAATAAAAAATTCGTAGGTTTGGTATTTCAAACAACGGAATAAGCAAATCTATATAAAAGATGCTTCATTCTCTTTTGAACAAACCATATACCAAATTTAGAGATATTCCATACGAGGAACGTCAGATTTAGTTCAGAACGTTTGCGGTACGTTATTTAAATTTTAAATATATAATTGTTTTAAATAGTTTTTAATAATATTTTTTAGTAATATATAAGTAAATTTCATAGCAAGAATTTACATGGGATCCCATGAACACAAAATTGGTGGAAGAACCTTTCGAAAAAGAGGCTGCAGTACAATTTTCTCACCACATGAACGAGTGGAAACAAAAATGGAAAAAGGGAAAAGATAAATCAAGAGGGTTGAATGAGTCGGTTTGGAACGACTTTATTCGTTATTGGGAATCTTCTAGCGCTGAGGTCATCTCGAGAACTAATTCGGGAAACCGGAAGAGCGACCGAGGAGGCAAAGACATTTATATTCACAATGTCGGATCGACTAGTTTTCTGAGACGAGCCGATCAAATGGTAAATGAATTATTATATTAATTATATTTATTATTATTTTAAAATTTTAAAATTATTAATTTAGAATTTTTTTACTTTTAAGCACAAGAAATTGGAGTCCCTTCAGATCACTTGCAACTTCTCGAGCCTGTCCACACGAACAAAAATACTTGTCGTATCCAAGATGGTCTCGTTAGTGAGATCATCAAAAAAATAAAAAGGAAAAAAGTGATATTTTAACCCAGTAGTCTCAAGTTGGTTATTCATCTTCGGTCGCCAAATTGCCTCGTTTTGAGATTAACCGTCTCGTTCTTGATGTAAGTTTTATTTTTTTAATATTATAATAATTTTCATTAAATTTTGTAATAATATTTTTTATTTTTATAGGAAGTACCATTTTCTAAAGGTCGCCATCCAGAACTCGGGAGAGTTACATCTGTAGCTAGAAACGAGGAGAATGAACAGCTAAAATAATAAATGGCGGCTATGAAAATAGAGATGAATAATCTCAAAAACTTTGTAAAGAAATAAATTGGCTGATGATTTTTTTTCTCCTCCTTCTCTTGTTGCCCCTCTATTGTAATTTGTATTTTAAAACAAATATTTAATATTATATTTATAATTAGAATATTATATTTATTAATTGTATGATTATTTTTTAAAATATATAAAAATATTAATTTAATTTAATAAAATAAATTTTAATTTTATCTTTTTAATATTTATATTTTAAAAATATTTAATTCAATATTTTTAAAATATAAATATTAAAACAATATATTTTTTTTTAATTAATTGGTTTTTTCCGACGGATTCTATCGTCGGAAATTTCCGACGGACCATTCTGTTGGAAACTTGTCGCCTAACTTCCGACGTTTATAAGCTATCGGGAAATATCATCGGACCAAATTTCCAACGGCAACAATCATCGGAAAGCATCCCTCGATAATTCGTCGGTAATTTCCGATGGAGTTTTCATTGAAAATCCGTCGGATATTTCCGACGACTGGGACCATCGAAGATCCGTCAGTATTTTCCGATGACTGGGACCATCGAAGATCCGTCTGTATTTTCTGACGGACATCTTCAATCGAAAATCCGTAGGAAATTCCCGACAAATTCCTGCGGAAATTCATTTCCAACAAAATATTCCCGAAGGACGATATTCGTCGGAAATTAGATGGGAATCTGTATTACCGACGTGTTTCCGACGAGTATGGCCATCGGGAATGTGCAGTTTTCTTGTAGTGCCGGTTGACTACTTCAGTTTGGCAATCGGTTTGAGGATGACAGGTGGTAGAGAACAGCAGCTTCGTGCCTAGCTTTCTCCAAAGGGTCCTCCAGAAATGGTTAAGGAACTTGATATCCCTGCCTGACACGATGGTCTTTGGCACTCCATGAAGCCGTACTATCTACTTGAAGAACAATTCCGCTGTTTACGTGGCATCATTAACATTGGCACACGGAATGAAATGTGCAATCTTCGAGAATCTGTCCACCACTACAAAGATTTCATATTTGTGGTTGATCTAGAACGAAGTCCATTGAGATGTCCACCTATGGATGTATAGGTATGGGCAGAGGGAGGTACAACCCGTGAGGGTGCACTCGGGACTTTGCCTTTTTGCAAGTGATGCACCTTGCACAATGGGCTTCTACTGACCTTTTGATGTGTGGCCAGTAAAAGTGCTCCTTGACCACTGCTAGTGTCTTGTCGACACCAAAGTGGCCCATGAGCCCTCCTCCATGAGCTTCTCAGATGATAAGCTCTCGTAACGATGCTTGTGGCATGCATAACCTTCTCTCTCGGAACAAGAACCCCTCATGGAGGTTGAACTTGCCATGACTCCATGTGGCACACTCCTTGTAGCTCTCAACAAGGCCAAGATCATCTTATATAGGTCCTTGATGTGCTCGAACCCTAAGACATTTGCCTCCATGGTGGATATCAAGGGAAACCTCCTTGATTGTGCATCGGCTACCACATTGTCTTTGCCCTTCTTGTACTGGATGACGTACGGGAAGGTCTCTATGAACTCCATCCACCTGGCATATCTCCTCTTGAGATTGGTTTGCCCTCTGAGGTGTTTGAGAGTCTCGTGATCACTGTGGATCACAAACTCCTTGGATAGCAAGTAATGCTGTCAAGTCTCCAATGCTCGGACTAGGGCATAGAGCTCCTTGTCGTAGGTGGGGTAGTTGATTGAAGCACCACCTAGCTTCTCACTGAAGTATGCTACCGGCCTTCCTCCTTGGGTTAGCACTGCTCCTATGCCTATTCCAGAGGCATCACACTCCACTTCAAACGTCTTGTTGAAGTCGGACAGGACTAGCACTAGTCCATGCAAGGTTGTCCTTCAAGGCCTCACACTCCACATGACGGCATGTAAGGTTGTCCTTCAAGGCCTAGAATGCCTTCTCCTGAGCTTCTCCCCATGTTCTTCTTCACTACTGCCGTCAATGGTGAGGCAATACTACTGAAGTTGGGCACGAATCTTCTGTAGAAGCTGGCTAGACCGTGGAAACTCCTCACTTGGCTGATGTTGCTCGGTGTTGGATATTCTTGTATGGCTCGAATCTTCTCTTCATCAACCTGTAAGTCCTATGAACTTACAACAAAACCTAAGAAGACAAATTTATCGGTACAAAAGATGCACTTCTTAAGATTGGCATAAAGCTCTTCTTGTCGAAGGGTTTTAAGTACCAACTCAAGATGTGTGAGATGATCCCTTAAGCACTTACTGTAAACTAAAATGTCATCAAATTAAACCACAACGAACTTACTGATGTACGCCCTAAGAACTTGGTTCATAAGGCGCATGAAGGTGCTAGTGGTATTAGTCAAGCCGAATGGCATGACTGTCCACTCGTAGAGCCCTTGCTTTGTCTTGAAAGCAGTCTTCCACTCATCACCTTCCTTCATCCTGACCTAGTGGTATCCACTCTTGAGGTCTATCTTGGAGAAGACCGTGGCTCCACTCAGCTCATCTAGCATGTCATCCAGCCGTGGTATCGGATGCCGGTACTTGACTGTGATGTTGTTGATTGCTCGGCAGTCCATGCACATTCGCCAAGTCCCATCCTTCTTGGGCACTAGTAGCACTGGTACGGCACATGGACTGAGACTCTCTCGAACATAGCCTTTCTCCAGGAGCTCCTTGACTTGCTTCTCAAGTTCCTTAGACTCCTCTGGAATCATCCGGTAGGCTGGCCGGTTAGGCAGGGCTGCTACGGGCACGAGGTCGATCTGGTGCTCTATGCCACGTAGGGGAGGCAAGCCTGCTGGTATCTCCTCAGGAAAGACATACCTTGAATTTGTTGAGGAGAGGTGCTACTTCAGAAGGTAGCTAGATCCACCTGTTCTTTCTCTACATTCAAAACTTTTTTGAAAACCATTAGTAGCATTAAATCCTTCGAGGCTAAAGCTCTCCGGAAATGACTCGGTTGAATGAGAAAGTTAGATTTAATGAGATTCTTTTCCTTACTCATTTGCTGTTGAACCTCATGTACCTGGGCAGGTGTGAGAGGAGGTAGGCTGACCTTTCTCTTGTCATGCACAAAAATGTAGAGATTGGTTCGGCCATCATGCCTGGTCTCCTTGTCAAACTGCCATGGCCTTCCTAGCAGAAGATGGCCAGCTTGCATTGGCACCACGTCGCAGACTACCTGGTCTTGGTACTTGCCCACACTGAATGGCACAGTGACTTGCTCATGGATCTTGAGCTCCACTTTGTCATCGAGCCATCTCAGTCTATACGGTCGAGGGTGCCTTGTCTTCTCTAGACCTAGCTTATCAACCATGTACGCACTAGCAACGTTAGTGCAAGAACCACCATCTATGATGAGGTACATACCTTGCCCTTGATGCTCTCTGAAGGATCCACCATTGCACTGAGAATGCGTCTAGTTACCAGCACTTCCCCACATCAGGGTACTCAATGTCACCGTATTCTCCTTCTGGTTCATAGTCCTCTTCATCTTGGGACTCATACTCTCCAGCCTCCGTAATCAGCATGATCCGGTTGTTTGGGCACTCCCTTGAGATGTGTCCGCGACCCCTACACTTGAAACAAGTGATGTCACGTGATCTTTGAGGGTTAGAGGACTTACTAGGCTCTCTCTGGTCACGGGTAGGCTCAGGAGGCTTGCTCTTGAACCATGACTCGATCTCTATGCCTTTGCCTTTGTCTACGGGCTTGGGAATGTTGCTTGGTGCCCAAGGCGTCTTAGGCTTGCTGCTGATGTCTTGGCTCTTATGCTTTATGTGCTGCTCAGCCTGGACAGATAGGTGGAACAAATCCTTGAAGTCATTGTAGATTTGTCTTTACACCTTGCAGCTGATTCTTTCTTGAAGCCCATCCAAGAATTGTGCCATCAAAGCCTCCTCATCATCATTGAGCTCCAGCCTGTTCCTTAGTCTCTCAAACTCTTCATAGTACTCCTCTACTGATCTGGTACCCTTCTTAAGAGTACGAAAACGTCGTTGCAAATCTCTATGAAAATAAGGTGGAACAAACCTTTGTCTCATGAGGTCTTTCATGTCGACCCATGAGTCTACGGGCCTCAATCTTTTCCTCCTTCGGTCAGACACCTCACGATCCCACCAGATGAGGGCATTGTCCATGAGTTGTGCTACTGCCATGGAGACTCTCCTAGGGCCTGGTTGGTTGTAGTGATCAAAGATGTGATCCATTCTTCTCTCCCAATCTAGGTAGGCCTCGGGGTCTACTTTTCCTGCAAAACTTGGAGGTGTTAGCTTAACATCAGGATGAGTTACCCGGTTGTAGGCGTGTTCATCTCCATCCTCATGATGTCTAGGAGGCATCCTTGGTCTCTGGTGAAGACCATATGGCTCGAAGCCATCATCTTCTGCCTCTGGTTGCCGTGGAGGTCCTCTCGGCCTAGGGTGATAGTCATGAGGTTGCACGTCCTCATCTCCTTCTGGCTGGGGTTCCTCCTGTTCATGTCGTGTCCTAAGGTGCTCAGGACCCTCAGTACAGCCTTTCTCAGCCCTCAAGTGCCTTATAGCCTGGAATCTCACCGGCCTCTCCTCGCGCTCCAACCTCTTGCCGATTGATGCGAGTTGCATTTGGAGTGTGGTGAACATAGCCATCATGGCCTCGGCTGCATCTCTATTTTCTTCTCCCATTGCGTACTACAAGGAAGAAAACAAGTTATCCTGCTCCTAGAATCGCTTAGGAGGATGCTTATATAGAGAATTCGAAAAATATGCAAAAAGGAAAATCTGAGAATAGGAAAGATTTGAAAAAATGGAAGATTTGAAAAATGGAAAACTTTCTTGACAACTTGTGCTAGCTGTCCAATTCGAATTCTTTTGGTATTTTTCCTATTTTCTTTTTCTTTTCTTTTTAATTTAACTTAAAAATAATGGAAATATGATTTGAACAAAAAGGAAAACGTGAATGGCAATGCAAAAGTGAATCTAAGCCCTAGTGATACACGTAGAAGCTAGATGCACTCGGTTTGGAGTTTGATGTTATTTTTTTGATTTTTCTTGAATGCGACTTAAACTAATGCAAGAACACAAAACAAAACAAGCAAAGGATAGAAACAACCTGGTTTAGGAGCTTTAAGCTCTGATACCAAAATGATACAAGCCTTGATTCAAGGATGTATGCGCGTGGGCTGTTTGGAGAAGTTTAGGTGAGAAACTCAACCTTAGGCTTCTGGATGGGGTTTTCTGGTTGGTAAAAGATGGAAGGGTGAAGTGAACCACACGAGGGGTGATGAACCTCGTGATAAATCACAAACTTAGAGCTAGGAGGGCTGGTCTCAACTAGGTTCTAAGCGTACAAGTCTCTTGAGAGAATAACTTGTAGAAAGAAAATTCGATCTTTATTAATTATCAAAAGGTTGTCGAACTACAATGCTGGAAGGAGCCTTATTAATATGCTCGACAGCTTGACCTTCTAGGGTCGACTCAAATAAGAAAAAGGAAAGTTTACAAAAGTGCACAAAAGGAAAAATACAAAAGTGCATAACCGAAAAAGGACCTATTCCTAAAATGTCTTTGACTCAAAAATGTAAATAATCTAAATCCTACCCTGAAAAACAGAAAGAGGCAAATATCCAATTTGAAAACTTACCTTTCTTACCTCACGGCCAAGAAATGGAAGGTGGCTGACCTTGTGGCATGCATGCACCTTGCTCCTAGTCTTCGACTTGGAGTAGGGTTAGGAATCTTTGGGCCCTGACCTCTCTTGCCACTAAAGCCCAAGTCTCTGAAGTCCCTTGCATTGTTGAGAAGCCTTTGGACTCTTCTTTGCACTCTTGGCCCAATGTCCTTCGTCGATCATCCTCTAGGAGCTTGTCGACCCATAAGCTGAACTTGTGGAAGAGCGCCCTTGATCTGCTCCTTGTCATTGCTCCTGGTGGTACCACTAGTGTAGAGACTTCCTCAAGATGCATGCCTTGAAGCTGGCAGCTTATCTGGTCCGAGTCTCCTTGTGCAGATGTTGAAATCGTGGTGCAATCGGCTGGATCGGCTGGACTGTGCGAGGTACTGGCCGAAATGTCATTGGAACCGGCCAAGTTGGTCCCAGAGCCGACGGCATCACTGATGGGGCCGACGGTGTCATCCACGTTGCCGCCAGTTGGGCCGGAGGTTTGGGCCTCTCTGCCGGAAATATTGGTCGGTCCGGCCCGGTTGGTCGAAGGCCTGGCGGTTCCGCTTGGGCCGGCAGACGCCCCAAATGGCCCGGCTGTCTCGGGCAAGCTCCCTGGTCGGCCAGTCTGGTCTCCTGGCCGGCCATACGACCTGATGTCCCCATCAACTATGAACCAGAAGGAGAATACGGTGACAATGAGTACCCTGATGTGGGGGAAGTACTGGTCACTAGACGTATTCTCAATGCAATGGTGGATCCCTCAGAGGCCATCCAAAGGGAGAACATCTTCCACAGCCGTTGCACCATCAAGGGCAAGATATGTAACCTCATCATAGATGGTGGTTCTTGCACTAACGTTGCTAGTGTGTACATGGTTTATAAGCTAGTCTAGAGAAGACAAGGCACCCTCGACCGTATAGGCTGAGATGGCTTGATGACAAAGTGGAGCTCAAGATCCATGAGCAAGTAACTCTGCCATTCAGTGTGGGCAGATACCAAGACCAGGTAGTATGCGACGTGGTGCCAATGCAAGCTGACCATCTTTTGTTAGGAAGGCCGTGGCAGATTGACAAAGAGACAAGGCATGGTGGCCGAACCAATCTCTACACCTTTGTGCACGACAAGAGAAAGGTCAGCCTAGCTCCTCTCACACCTATGGCTTCAACAGCAAATGAGTAAGGAAAATAAGCTCATTAAATCTAACTTTCTCATTCAACCGAGTCATGTCTGGAGAGCTTTAGCCTCGAAGGATTAAATGCTACTAATGGTTTTCAAAGAAGTTTTGAATGTAGAGAAAGAACAGGTAGAACTACCTCCTGAAGTAGCAACCCTCATCAACAAGTTCCAGGATGTATTTCTAGAGGAGATACCAGCAGGCTTGCCTCCCCTACGCGGCATAGAGCACCGGATTGACCTTGTGCCCGGAGCAGCCTTACCTAATCGACCAGCCTACCAGATGAGTCCAGAAGAGTCTAAGGAGCTTGAAAAGCAAGTCAAGGAGCTCCTGGAGAAAGGCTATGTTTGAGAGAGCCTCAGTCCATGTGTTGTACCAGTGCTGCTAGTGCCCAAGAAAGATGGGACTTGGCGAATGTGCGTGGACTGCTGAGCAATCAACAACATCACAGTCAAGTATCGGCATCCAATACCACGGCTGGATGACATGCTAGATGAGCTGAGTGGAGCCACGGTCTTCTCCAAGATAGACGTCAAGAGTGGATACCACCAGGTCAGGATGAAGGAAGGTGACGAGTGGAAGACTGCTTTCAAGACAAATCAAGGGCTGTACGAGTGGACAGTCATGCCATTCGGCTTGACTAATGCCCCAAGCACCTTCATGCGCCTTATGAACCAAGTTCTTATAGCGTACATCAGTAAGTTCATTGTAGTTTACTTTGATGACATTTTAGTTTATAGTAAGTGCTTAAGGGATCACCTCACACATCTTGAGTAGGTACTTAAAACCCTTAGACAAGAATAGCTTTATGCCAATCTCAAGAAGTGCATCTTTTATACTGATAAACTTGTCTTCTTAGGTTTTGTTGTAAGTTCAGAGGACTTACAGGTTGATGAAGAGAATATTCGACCCATACAAGAATGGCCAACACCGAGCAACATCAGCCAAGTGAGGAGTTTCCACGGTCTGGCCAACTTCTACCGAAGGTTTGTGCCCAACTTCAGCAGTATTGCCTCACCATTGACGGCAGTAGTGAAGAAGAACGTGGGATTCAGCTGGGGAGAAGCTCAGGAGAAGGCGTTCCAGGCCTTGAAGGACAGCCTCACACATGCACCAGTGCTAGTCTTGCCCGACTTCAACAAGACATTTGAAGTGGAGTGCGATGCCTCTGGAATAGGCATAGGAGCGGTGCTAACTCAAGGAGGAAGGCCAGTGGCATACTTCAGTGAGAAGCTTGGTGGTGCCTCACTGAACTACCCCACTTACGACAAGGAGCTTTATGCCCTAGTCCGAGCCTTGGAGACTTGGCAGCATTACTTGCTGTCCAAGGAGTTTGTGATCCACACTGATCACAAGACTCTCAAACACCTCAGAGGGCAAACCAATCTCAAGAGGAGACATGCCAGGTGGATGGAGTTCATAGAGACCTTCCCGTACATCATCAAGTACAAGAAGGGCAAGGACAATGTGGTAGCCGATGCACTATCAAGGAGGTTTGCCTTGATATCCACCATGGAGGCAAAGGTCTTAGGATTCGAGCACATCAAGGACCTATATAAGGATGATCCTGACTTTGCTGAGAGCTACAAGGAGTGTGGCACAGGAAGTCATGGCAAGTTTTACATCCATGAGGGATTCTTGTTCCGAGAGAGAAGGTTGTGCATACCACAAGGATCATTAAGGGAGCTTATCATCCGAGAAGCTCATGGAGGAGGACTCATGGGCCACTTTGGTGTCGACAAGATACTAGCAGTGGTCAAGGAGCACTTCTACTGGCCACACATCAAGAGGTCAGTAGAAGCCCATTGTGCAAGGTGCATCACTTGCAAAAAGGCGAAGTCCCGAGTGCACCCTCATGGGTTGTATCTCCCACTGCCCATACCTACACATCCATGGGTGGACATCTCAATGGACTTCGTTCTAGGTCTGCCCAAGATCAACCACAAAGATGCAATCTTTGTAGTGGTGGACAGATTCTCCAAGATGGCACACTTCATTCCGTGTGCCAATGTTAATGTTGCCACGCAAACAGCCAAGCTGTTCTTCAGGGAGATAGTACGGCTTTATGGAGTGCCAAGGACCAATCGTGTCAGACAGGGACACCAAGTTCCTCAGCCATTTCTGGAGGACCCTTTCGAGGAAGCTAGGCATGAAGCTGCTCTTCTCTACCACCTGCCATCCTCAAACCGATGGCCAAACTGAAGTAGTCAACCGGACATTGTCAACTCTTCTCAGGACTACACTAGGAAAGAACCACAAGACTTGGGTAGAGTGCCTGCCATTCATAGAGTTCGCATACAACCGAGCCGTGCACTCAGCAACCAAGAAGACCCCTTTTGAAGTAGTCTACGGCTTCAACCCTCTCACACCATTGGAGCAAACACCACTGCCACCAGCAGAGATGACCAACCTCAATGGAGCATCTAAGGCGGAGTTCATAAAGAAGATACACCAGAAGGTAGCAGAGAATTTGGAGAAGGGGACCGTGCAGTACGTGACTCATGCCAACAAGGGAAGAAAGGAGGTGATTTTTCAACCAAGCGATTGGGTGTGGCTACACCTACGGCAGGAGAGGTTCCCCAACCTAACGAGTTCCAAGCTGGCCCCAAGAGGAGATGGACCATTCAGAGTGCTGGAGAGGATCAAGAACAACGCCTACTGGATCGAGCTTCCAGGTGAGTTTAATGTGTCTTACACGTTCAACGTAACTGATCTAGCCTCTTTCCATGCAGATGAACCAATTTTGAGGTCAAAACCTACTGAAGGGGGAGGGGATGTGATACAAGCCTCGATTCAAGGCTTATATGCGCGTGGGCTGTTTGGAGAAGGTTAGGTGAGAAACTCGACCTTAGACTTCTTGGATAGGGGTTTTTTTGTTGGTATTCGATGGAAGGGTGAAGTGAACCACACGAGGGGTGATGAACCTCGTGATAAATCACAAACTTAGAGCTAGGAAGGCGGTCTCAACTAGGTTCTAAGCGCACAAGATGTCTTTTGAGAGAGAAAAACTTGTAGAAGAAAATTCACTTTATTAATATCAAAAAGGTTGTCGAACTACAATGCTGGAAGGAGCCTTATTAATATGCTCGACAGCTTGACCTTCTAGGGTTGACTCAAAGAAAGAAAAGGAAAATATACAAAAGTGCACAAATGGAAAACGTACAAAAGTGCATAACCGAAAAAGGACTATTCCTAAAATGTCTTTGACTCAAAATGTAAACAATCTAGATCCTACCCTGCAAAACAGAAAGAGGCATATATTCAAATTGAAACTTACCTTTTCTCGGCCAAGAAATGGAAGGTGGCCGTCCATGTGGTATGCATGCTTCTTGCTCCTAGTCTTCGACTTGGAGTAGGGTTAGGAATCTTTGAGCCCCGACCTCTCTTGCCACTAAAGCCCAAGTCTCTGAAGTCCTTGCATTGTTGAGAAGCCTTTGGACTCTTCTTTGCACTTCTGGCCCATTGTCCTTAGTCGATCTTCCTCTAGGAGCTTGTCGACCCATAAGCTGAACTTGTGGAAGAGTGCTCTTGATCTGCTCCTTGTCATTGCTCCTGGTGGCACTACTAGTGTGGAGACTTTCTCTAGATGCATGTCCTGAAGCTGGTAGCTTATCTGGTCCGAATTTCCTTGTGTAGAAGTTGAAATGCTCATGTACTCGGCTGGATCGGCTGTACCGGCTGGACTGTCCGAGGTACTGGCCGGAATGCCTTCAGGACCGGCCAAGTTGATCCCGGAGTCAGCGACATCACCAAGGGGACCGGCGGTGTCATCCACGTCGCCACCATATGTGCCGGAAGCTTGGGTCTCTCCGCCGGCCATGCTGATCGGTCTGGTCCTATTGGTCGAGGGTCCAGCGGTACCGCTTGGGCCGGCAGACGTGCCAGATGGCCCGGCTGTCTCGGGCAAGCTTCCTGGTCGGCCAGTCTTGTCTCCTAGCTGGACGTACGACCTGATGTCCTCATCATCGAGCTTCTTGGATGATAAGCTCCCTTAATGATCCTTGTGGTATGCACAACCTTCTCTCTCGGAACAAGAATCCCTCATGGATGTAAAACTTGCCATGACTCTCTGTGCCACACTCCTTGTAGCTCTCAGCAAAGTCAGGATCATCCTTGTATAGGTCCTTGATGTGCTCGAATCCTAAGACCTTTGCCTCCATGGTTGATATCAAGGCAAACCTCCTTGATAGTGCATCGGCTACCACATGGTCTTTGCCTTTCTTGTACTTGATGATGTGGAAGGTCTCTATGAACTCCATCCACCTGGCATGTCTCCTCTTGAGATTGGTTTGCCCTCTGAGGTGTTTGAGAGTCTCGTGATCAGTGTGGATCACAAACTCCTTGGACAGCAAGTAATGCTGCCAAGTCTCCAATGCTCGGACAAGGGCATAAAGCTCCTTGTCATAAGTGGGGTAGTTCAGTGAGGCACCACCTAGCTTCTCACTGAAGTATGCCACTGGTCTCCCTCCTTGGGTTAGCACTGCTCCTATGCCTATTCCAGAGGCATCACACTCCACTTCAAACATCTTGTTGAAGTCAGGGAAGGACTAGCACTGGTGCATGTGTAAGGCTGTCCTTCAAGGCCTGGAATGCCTTCTCCTGAGCTCCTCCCCAGCGGAATCCCACGTTCTTCTTCACTACTGCCATCGATGGTGAGGCAATACTGCTTAAGTTAGGCACGAATCTCCTGTAGAAGCTGGCCAGACCATGGAAACTCCTCACTTGGATGATGTTGCTTGGTGTTGGCCACTTTTGTATGGCTCGAATCTTCTCTTCATCAGCCTGTACGTCCTGTGAACTTACAACAGAACCTAAGAAGACAATTTTATCAGTACAAAGATGCACTTCTTGAGATTGGCATAAACTCTTCTTGTCGAAGGGTTTTAAGTACCAACTCAAGATGTGTGAGGTGTTCCGTGGCACTTACTATAAACTAATATATCATCAAAGTAAACCACTACAAACTTACTGATGTACGCCCTAAGAACTTGGTTCATAAGGCGCATGAAGGTGCTTGGGGCATTAGTCAAGCCAAATGGCATGACTGTCCACTCGTAGAGCCCTTGCTTTGTCTTGAAAGCAGTCTTCCATTCATCACCTTCCTTCATCCTGACCTGGTGGTATCCACTCTTGAGGTCTATCTTGAGAAGACCGTGGCTCCACTCAGCTCATCTAGCATGTCATCCAGTCGTGGTATTGGATGCCTATACTTGACTGTGATGTTGTTGATTGCTCGGCAGTCCACACACATGCGCCAAGTCCCATCCTTCTTGGGCACTAGTAGCACTGGTACGGCACATGGACTGAGGCTCTCTCGAACATAGCCTTTCTCCAGGAGCTCCTTGACTTGCTTCTCAAGCTCCTTGGACTCCTTTGGACTCATCCAGTAGGCTGGCCGGTTGGGCAGGGCTGCTCCGGGCACTAGATCGATCTGGTGTTCTATGCCACGTAAAGGAGGCAAGCCTGCTGGTATCTCCTCTAGAGACACATCCTGGAACTTGTTGAGGAGAGTTGCTACCTCAGGAGGTAGCTCTACCTGTTCCTGTTCTATACTCAAGATTTCTTTGAAGACCATTAGTAACATGAAATCCTTGAGGCTAAAGCTCTCCGGACATGACTTGGTTGAATAAGAAAATCAGATTTAATGAGCTTCTTTTCCTTACTCATTTGCTGTTGAAGCTCATGTACCTGGGCAGGTGTAAGAGGAGCCAAGCTGACCTTTCTTTTGTCATGCACAAAGTGTAGAGATTGGTTCGGCCATCATGCCTGGTCTCTTTGTCAAACTGCCATGGTCTTCCTAGCAGATGATGGCCAGCTTGCATGGGCACCACGTCGCACACGA
>JAENJI010000655.1:0-29001 GCA_018901935.1 Pugionium cornutum
AGAATGACACGAATCCAATGCCCACTTGAAGCTAGCTCAATTTGATATATTATGATAAAATTTAAGATTAAAACTGCTTCGACAAAGCCTCCAAGTACTAAAATCTATCCAAAACTACGCAATGTCATGCACTATTCTTCATTTATAAGTCTTTACTCAATGAGCACCACTGATCAGTTTAGAATGATCATTTTAACCGGTCGATCAACTTGACATATCTTAACTAAATCGTTAGGAACTTTTGATTTATATATCAAAATGACACGAATCCAATGTCCACGTTAATCTAGCTCAATTTTCTATATTGAGAAAACAATTTGAGAGAGAAATCGATAGGAAAAAACGTCCAAGTAATCCAATATATCCCAAACTGCGTGATGTCATGCGTTATGCTTCATTTATAAGCTTTTACTCACTGAGCACCAACGATCAGTTTAAAATGATCATTTAAGTGTTCGATCAACTTGGCATGTCAAGTTGATTAGCAAGTTAATATGATCATTCTAAGTTGATCATTGGTGCTCATTGAGTAAAAATTGGATTACTCAAGATTGGATTACTTGGACGCTTTGTCGTATCTAATTATGTCTCAAATTTTGTCATAATATAGAAAATTGAGCTTGGTTAACGTGGGTATTGGGTTCGTATCATTCTCAGCTCTAAATCAAAAGTTACTAACGATTTAATGTGGATATATCAAGTTGATCGGCCAGTTAATATGATTATTTTAAAATGATCATTGGTGCTCATTGAGTAAATGCTTATAAATGAAAATTAATGCATGGCATCACGCAGGTTGGGATGGACTGGATTACTTGGATGCTTTTTGTTATCTATTTCTGTCTCAAATTTTGTCACAATATAGAAAATTCAACTAGGTTACTGTGGGCATTGGATCGAGTAATTCTGACTTACAAATCAAAAATTATGGACAATTTAATGTGGACATGACAAGTCTACCGGACAGTTAATATGATTATTATAAACTGATCATTGGTGCTCATTGAATAAAACCTAATAAATGAAAAATAATGCATGGCATCACGCCGTTAGTGATCAATTGGATTACTTGGATGTTTTGTCGTATCTATTTCCGTATCAAATTTTGCCACAATACAGAAAACTGAACTAGCTTGATATGTGCATTGGATTCGTGTCATTCTGAGCTACAAATCAAAAGTTATGGACATGTCAAGCTGATTGGCCAGTTAAAATGATCGTTCTAAACTGATCATTGGTACTCATTGAGTAAACATTTATAAATGAAAAATAATGCATGGCATCGCACAGTTTCGGATGGACTGGATTACTTGGACGATTTGTCGTATCTATTTATTTCTCAAACTTTATCATAATATAGAAAAGTGAGGTAGTTTAACGTGGTCATTGGATTCAGGCCATTCTGAGTTTTAAATCAAAAATTACGGATGATTTAGTGCAGACATGTCAAGTTGGTCGGCCAGTTAAAATGATCATTCTAAGCTGAACGTTGGTGCTCATTGAGTAAAAGCTTATAAATGAAGAATAATGCATGGCAGCACGCAGTTTGGAATGGACTGGATTACTTGAATGCTTTGTCGTATAAATTTCTATCTCAAATTTTGTCATAATATAGGAAATGGAGCTAGCTTAAAGTGGGAACTGGATTCGTGTCATTGTGAGCTCTAAATCAAAAGTTATGAACAATTTAGTGCGAACATGTCAAGTTGATGGGCTAGTTAAAGTGATCATTTTAAACTGATCATTGGTGCTCATTAAGTAAAGGCTTATAAATGAAGCATAAAGCATGGCATCACATAGTTTTGGATAGATTGGATTACTTGGACGCTTTGTTGTATCTATTTTTGTCTCAAATTTTGCAACACTATAGAAAATTGAACTAGCTTAACGTGGTCATTGGATTCACGTCATTCTCAGATCTAATTCAAAAGTTACGGACGATTTATGCGGACATGTCAAGTTGATCGACGAGTTAAAATGATCATTATAAACCGATCTTTGGTGCTCATTAAGTAGAGGCTTATATATGAAGCATAAAACACGGCATCACGTATTTTAGGATAGATTGGAATACATGGACGCTTTTTGTCTGAATTTCTTTCTCAAATTTTGAATTGATTATATAAAATTGAGCTAGCTTAACAAGGGCATTAGATTCGTGTCATTCTGAGCTCTAAATCAAAAGTTATTGGCGATTTAGTGCGGACATGTCAGGTTGATCGACCAGCTAAAATGATCATTCTAAACTGATCATTGGTGCTCATTCGGTAAAAGCTTATAAATGAAGCATAAAGCAATCATGCAGTTTGGTATAGATTAGATTACTTGGACGCTTTTTTGTCTCTATTTCTGTCTCAAATTTTGAAAAAAATAAGGAAAATTGAGCTAGCTTAACGTGGTCATTGTATTTGTGTCATTTTGGGCTCTAAATCAAAAGTTATGGATGATATAGTGCAGACATATCAAGTTGATCGGCAATTTAAAATGATCATTCTAAACTGATCATTGGTGCTCATTAAGTAAAGGCTTATAAATGAAGCATAAAGCATGGCATCACATAGTTTTGGATAGACTGGATTACTTTAATGCTTTTTCATATCTATTTCGGTGTCAAATTTTGTTATAATATAGAAAATTGAGATAGCGTAACGGGGGCATTAGATTTGTGTCATTCTGAATTCTAAATCAAAAGTTATAGACGATTGAGTGCGGACATATCAAGTTGAGTTGCCAGTTAAAGTTATCATTCTAATCAGATCATTGGTTCTCATTAAGTAAAGGCTTATAAATGGAGCATAAAGCATGGCATCAAGTAGTTTGGATAGATTGGATTAATTGGACGCTTTGTCATCTCAATTTTTGTCAAAATATAGAAAATTGAGCTAGCTTAACGTGGGCATTGGATTCATGTCATTCTTAGCTCTAAATCAAAAGTTACAGATGATTTAGTATGGACATTTCAAGTTGATCGGCCAGGTAATATGATTACTTTAAATTGATAATTGGTGCTCATTGAGTAAAGGCTTATAAATAAAGCATAATGCATGGTATCACATAATTTGGATATATTGGATTACTTGGATGATTTGTCGTAAGTAGTTCTGTCTCAAACTTTGTCATAATATAGAAAATTGAGCTAGCTTAACTTGGGCATTGGACTCGTGTCATTTTGAACTCTAAATAAAAAGTTACGGACCATTTAGAGCGGATATGTCAAGTTGATCAGCCATTTAAAGTGATCATTCTAAACTGGTCATTGGTGTTCATTAAGTAAATGCTTATAAATGAAGCATAATGCATGACATCACATAATTTGGGATAGATTGGATTACTTGGATGCTTTGTCGTATCTAGTTCTGTCTCAAGTTTTGTCGCAATATAAAAAATTAAACTAGCTTAATGTGCGCATTGGATTGGTGTCATACCTACTTACCATTCGGCCAAGAAATGGAAGGTGGCCGACCTTTGTCACACGCGCTTTATTCTTCAATTTGGAGTAGGTTTACGAAATGTTGGGCCTTGACCTCTTTTGCCACGAGAGCCCAAGTCTCTGGAGTCCTTTGAGATGTTGAGAAGGCCTTGGACTCATCCTTGTACTCTTGGCCCAATGCTCCTTGTCGTTGGTCTTCTAGGAGCTTGTCTACCCATAAACTGAACATGTGGAAGAGTGTCCTTGTTCTGCTCCTTGTCATGGCTCCTGTTGGCACCACTGGTGTAGAAACTTCATCTAGGTTCATGCCTTGAAACTGGTAGCTGATTTGATCCGAGTCTCCTTGTGTAGAGGTGGAAACGGTGATGTGATCGCTTGAGCCGGCTGGACCGTCTGTAGAGCTGGCCGAGTTGAGATCGGACCCGGCCAGATTGATTTGTGGGCTGGCGGAGTCACCAGCTGGGACGGCGGTGATAGACATGTCACCGCCATTTGGGCTGGAAGTTTGGGCCTCTCCACCAGAGAAGTTGGTCGGCCCGGCCCGGCTGATCGTAGGGCCGGCAGTATTGCTTGGCCTGGGAGATGCGCCAAATGGCCCGGCTGTCTCGGGCAAGCCTTCTGGTCGGCCATTTTGGTCTTTTCGGCCATTTCTGTCCTCATCATCCCCTCCCCTTTCAGTAGGTTTTGACCTCAAAACTGGTTCATTTGCAAGGAAAGGAGCTAAATCAGTCACATTGAATGTGTTAGACACATTAAACTCACCTAGAAGTTCAAGCCGGTAGGCGTTGTTGTTGATCCTCTCCAGCACTCTGAATGGTCCATCTCCTCTGGGGGCCAGCTTGGAACTCCTTAGGTTGGGGAATCTCTCTTGCCGTAGGTGTAGCCACACCCAATCGCCTGGTTGGAAGATCATTTCCCGTCTACCTTTGTTGGCATGAGTCACGTACTGCCCAGTCCTTTTCTACAGGTTCTCCGCTATCTTCTAGTGCAATCTCTTGATGAACTCTTCCTTAGATGCTCCATTGAGGTTGGTCATTTCTGCTGGTGGCAGTGGTGTTTGCTCCAAAGGCGCTTGAGGGTTAAAGCCGTAGACCACTTCAAAAGGGGTCTTCTTTGTGGCTGAATGCACAGCTCGATTTGTAAGCAAACTCAATGAATGGCAGGCACTCCACCCATGTCTTCAGGTTCTTCCCAAGTGTGGTGCTGAGAAGAGTTGACAATGTCCGCTTGACCACTTAAGCTTGGCCATCGATTTGTGGGTGGCATGTGGTAGAGAAGAGCAGCTTCGTGCCTAGATTTCTCCAGAGGGTCCTCCAGAAGTGGCTGAGGAATTTGGTGTCTCTGTCTGACACGATTGTCCTTGGCACTCCATGAAGTCATACTACCTCCCTGAAGAACAGGTCTGCCGTTTGCGTAGCATCATTAACATTGGCACACGGTATGAAATGTGCCATCTTAGAAAATCGGTCCACCACTACAAAGATAGCATCTTTGTGGTTGATGTTGGGCAGACCTAGAACAAAGTCCATGGAGATTTCTACCCATGGATGTGTAGGTAGGGGCAGAGGGAGATACAACCCATGAGGGTGCACTCGGGACTTCGCCTTCTTGCAAGTGATGCACTAATGAGGACATCAGATCATCTGGCCGGCCAGAAGACCAAAATGGCCGGCTTGCCCGAGACAGCTGGGCCATTTGGCGCGTTTGCCGGGCCAAGCGGTACTGCCGGCCCTATGATCAGCCGGGCTGGACCGACCAACTTCTCCAGCGGCGAGGCCCAAACCTCCGGCCCAACTGGCGGCAACGTGAACAACACCGCCGTCCCAACTGGTGGCGCCCCGGCTCACAAATTGATATGTCCGGCTCCGATCTCAATTCGGCCAGCTCCACGCACAATCCAGCGGGTCAAGCGATAGCACCCCCATTTCCACCTCTACACAAGGAGACTCGGATCAAGTCAGCTACCAGATCCAAGGCATGAACCTAGATGAAGTCTCTACACAAGTGGTGCCACCAGGAGCCATGACAAGGAGCAGAACAAGGGCACTCTTCCACTAGTTCAGCTTGTGGGTATAAAAGCTCCTAGAAGGCCAACGACAAGGAGCGTTGGGCCAAGAGTACAAGGACGAATCTAAGGGCTTCTCAACATCTCAAGGGACTTTAGAGACTTGGGCTCTCGTGTCAAAAGAGGTCAAGGCCCAACATTTTTGTAACCTTACTCCAAGTTGAAGACTAGGAGCTAGGCGCGTGCAAGCCACAAGGTCGGCCACCTTCCATTTCTTGGCCGAAAGGTAAGAAAGGTAAGTTTTCAATTATATACTTGCCTTTTCTGTTTTACAGGGTAGGAATTAGTAGTTTTCCATTTATTGAGTCAAGAACAATTTCGGTAGTTTTCTTTTTTTGGTTATTTCCTTTTTGTAATTTTTCTTATGCACTTTTGTATCTTTTCCATTTTTATTTTGGGTCGATCCTAGAAGGTCAAAGCTACCAGGAATATTAATAAGGCTCCTTCAGCATTGTATTTCGATAACTTTTTGATTATTAATAAAGAGAGCACTTTTTCCTACGAGTTTTTCTCCTAAAACTCTATTGCTTAGAACCCTAGTTGAGACCAGCCCTCCTAGCTTCTAAGTTATGATTTATCATGAGGTTCATCACCCCTCGTGTGGTTCATTTAACCCCACCACCCAATACCCATCAGAAAGCCCCTATCAAGAAGCCTAAGGCCGAGTTTCTCGCCCAATCTTCTCCAACCAGCCGCGAGTGAAGGCCATGATTGAAGGCTTAAGCTCCTAAAACCAGGTTTTTTCTATCCTTTACTTTAGTCTTATTTCTAGTTCGTGCATTAGTTTAAGTTTCATTCAAAAAAAAAAAATAATAACACATAAAAATCAAACCGAGTGCATCTAGCTCCTACATGCATCACTAGATTCATCCTTTTCCTTGCAACTTCTTTTTTTCCTTTTTGTTACAGCATATTTTCCATAATTATTTAAGTTAAATCAAAAAAGAAACAAGAAAATCAAGAAAATTCGACCAAAAAAAAATCTAGGAGATTGCACCATTAATTGCTAAGATTTGCATCATTAATTACTATATTTTTTCCTTTTTTTCTACTTTCCTTTTATTTGAGTCTTCTCCTATTATAAAAGAAAACCCTCCTAAAGAATTCTTAGGAGCAACTAACCTTGTTTTCTTCTTGTAGCACACAATGGCTGAAGGAGGAAATCAAGACGCAACCGAGGCCATGATGGCCATGTTCACCACTCTCCAAACACAACTTGCATCAGTCGGCGAGAGGCTGGAGCGTGTGGAGAGGCCGGTGAGATTCCAGGCCATAAGGCACGTAAGGGCTGACCAAGACCCTACTGAAGGTCCTGATCACCCAAGGACACGGCCAGAACAGGAACCTCAGCGGGATGGAGATGAGGGCCAACAGCCTCACGGCTATCACCCTAGGTCGAGAGGACCTCCACCGCAACCAGAAGTAGAGGGCAATGGCTACGAGCCCTATGGTCATCACCAGAGACCAAGGATGCCCCCTAGACATCATGAGGATGTAGATGACTACGCCTACAATCGGGTAAACAGTCACGATGTCAAGCTAACACCTCCTAGTTTTGCAGGAAAAGTAGACCCCGAGGCCTATCTAGATTGGGAAAGGAGGATGGATCACATCTTCGACCATTACAACCAACCAGGCCCTAGAAGAGGCTCCATGGCAGTAGAACAACTCACGGATAATGCCCTCATCTGGTGGGATCGTGAGGCTTCGGAGTGTAGGAGAAAGAGACTGAGACCCGTAGATTCTTAGGTCGACATGAAGGATCTCATGAGACAAAGGTTTGTCCCACCTTATTTCCATAGAGATTTTCAACACCGTTTTCATACTCTTAAACAGGTCACAAGATCAGTAGAGGAGTACTATGAGGAGTTTGAGAGGCTAAGGAACAGGCTGGAGCTCAATGACGATGAAGAAGCATTGATGGCTCAGTTCTTGGATGGATTGCAAGAAAGAATCAACCACAAAATGGAGAGACAAATCTACATTGATTTCAAAGACTTGTTCCACCTCTCTGTCCAGGATGAACAGCACATGAAGCGTAAGAGCCAAGACATACGCAACAAACCTAAGACGCCTTGGGCACCAAGCAATAGCACCAAGCCCATAGACAAAGGCAAGAGCATAGAGATAGAATCACGGTTCAAGAGCAAGCCTCCTGAATGGTTCAAGAGTAAGTCTTCTAACCCTCAGAGATCACGTGATATCACTTGCTTTAAGTGTAGGGGTCGCGGTCACATCTCAAGGGAGTGACCCAACAACTGGGTCATGCTGATCACGGAAGCTGGAGAATATGAGTCTCAAGATGAAGAGGACTTCGAACCTGAAGCAAAATATGGAGACATAGAGTACCCTGATGTGGGAGAAGTACTGGTCACTAGACGCATCCTCAGTGCAATGGTAGATCCCTCCGAGACCAATCAAAAGGAGAACATCTTCCACAGCCAGTGTACCATCAAGGGCAGGGTATGTAACCTCATAATAGATGGTGGTTCTTGTACTAACGTGGCTAGTGCATATATGGTTGATAAGTTAGGTCTAGAGAAGACAAAGCACCCCAGGCCATATCGACTGAGATTGCTAGATGACAAGGTGGAGGTCAAAATCTATGAGCAAGTAACTGTGCCATTCAGTGTGGGCAGATACCAAGACCAGGTAGTTTGTGACGTGGTACCCATGCAAGCTGGCCATCTTCTTCTAGGAAAACCATGGAAATTCGACAAGGAGACAAGGCATGATGCCCGGACCAATCTATACACCTTTGTGCACGATAAGAGAAAGGTCAGCGTAGCCCCTCTCACATCTGCCCAGGTACATGAGTTACAACAACAAATGATTAAGGAAAAGAAACTCATTAAATCTAATTTTCTCATTCAACCGAGTCATGTTCGGAGAGCTTTAGCCTCAAAGAACTTAATGTTACTAATGGTTTTTAAAGAAATTTTGAGTGTAGAAAAGGAACAGGTGGAGCTACCTCCTGAAGTAGCAGCCCTGCTCAACAAGTTCCAGGATGGATTCCCTGAGGAGATACCAGCAGGATTGCCTCCCTTACGCGGCATAGAGCATCAGATCGACCTCCTGCCCGGAGCAGCCTTGCCTAATCGAACAGCCTACCGGATGAGTCCAGAGGAGTCCAAAGAGCTTGAAAAGCAGGTTAAGGAGCTCCTGGAGAATGGTTATGTTCGAGAAAGCCTCAGTCCATGTGCCGTACCGGTGTTGCTTGTCCCCAAGAAGGATGAGACTTAGTGAATGTGTGTAGACTGCCGAGCCATCAACAACATCACAGTCGAGTACCGGCACCCTATACCATGGCTGGCTGACATGCTGGATGAGCTGAGTGGAGCCACGGTCTTCTCCAAGATAGATCTCAAGAGTGGATACCAGCAGGTCAGAATGAAAGAGGGTGATGAGTGGAAGACTGCTTTCAAGACAAAGCAAGGGCCCTACGAGTGGACAGTCATGCCATTCGGCTTGACTAATGCCCCAAGCACCTTCATGCGCCTTATGAACCAACTTCTTAGGGCCTACATCAGTAAGTTTGTAGTAGTATACTTTGATGACATACTTGTTTACAGTAAATGCCTCCGGGAACATCTTACACATCTTGAGATGGTGCTTAAAACCCTTCGACAAGAAAAGCTTTATGCCAAACTCAAGAAGTGCACCTTTTGTACTGAGCTTGTTTTCTTAGGCTTTTTTTTGAGTTCACAAGGCTTGCAGGTTGATGAAGAAAAGATTCGAGCCATACAAGAATGACCAACACCGAGCAACATCAGCCAAGTAAGAAGCTTTCACGGCCTGGCCAGCTTCTACAGGAGACTTGTGCCCAACTTCAGCAGCATTGCCTCACCATTGACGGCAGTAGTGAAGAACAATGTGGGGTTTAGCTATGGAGAAGCTCAAGAGAAGGTTCCAGGCCTTGAAGGACAGCCTAATGCATGCACCAGTGCTAGTCTTGCCCGACTTTAACAAGACGTTTGAAGTAGAGTGTGATGCCTTTGGAATATGCATAGGAGCAGTGCGAACCCAAGGAGGAAGGCCAGTGGCATACTTCAGTGAGAAGTTAGGTGGGGCCTTACTGAATTACCCCACTTATGACAAGGAGCTCTATGCCCTAGTCCGAGCTTTGGAGACTTGGCAACATTACTTGTTGTCCAAGGAGTTTGTGATCCACACTGATCACGAGACTCTCAAACACCTTAGAGGGCAAACCAACATCAAGAGAAGACATGCTAGGTGGATGGAGTTCATAGAAACCTTCCCTTACGTCATCAAGTACAAGAAAAGCAAGGATAATGTGGTAGCCGATGCACTATCAAGGAGGTTTGCCTTGATATCTACAATGGAAGCAAAGGTCTTAGGATTTGAGCACATCAAGGACTTGTATAAGGATGATCCTGACTTTGCTGAGAGCTAAAAGGAGTGTGGCACAGGGAGTCATGGCAAGTTCTAAATCCATGATGGGTTCTTGTTCTGGGAGAGAAGTTTGTGCATACCACAAGGATCTCTATGAGAGCTTATCATCCGAGAAGCTCATGGAGGAGGTCTTTTGGGCCACTTTGGTGTTGACAAGACACTAGCAGTGGTCAAGGAGCACTTCTATTGGCCACAAATAAAGAGGACAGTAGAAGCCCATTGTGCAAGGTGGGCATTGTATTCGTGTCGTTCTAAGCTATAAATCAAAAGTTACAGACGTTTTAGTGCGGACATGTAAAGTTGAGTGGCCAGTTAGAGTGATCATTCAAAACAGATCATTGGTGCTCATTAAGTAAAGGCTTATAAATGAAGCATAAAGCATGGCATCAAGTAGTTTGGATAGATTATATAACTTGGATGCTTTGTCGTCTCTTATTTGTAACAAATTTTGTCAAAATATAGAAAATTTAGCTAGCTTAATGTGGGTATTGGATTTGTGTCATTCTGAGCTCTAAATCAAAAGTTACGGACATGTCAAGTTGATCGGCCCGTTAAAATAATCATTCTAGACTGATCATTGGCGTTCATTGAGTAAAGGCTTATAAATGAAGAATAATGCATGGCATTGCACAGTTTGGGATGGAGTGGATTACTTGGACGGTTTTTTGTATCTATTTATGTCTCCAATTTTGTCACAATATAGAAAATTAAGCTACTTTGACGTGGGCATTGAGTTCTTGTCATTCCGAGATCTAAATCAAAATTTACAAACGATTTAATGCGGATATGTCAAGTTGATCGGCCAGTTAAAGTGATCAATCTAAACTGATAATTGGTGCTCATTGAGTAAAGGCTTATAAATGAAGTATAATGCATGGCATCACTTAGTTTGGGATGGATAGGATTACTTGGATGCTTTGTCGTATCTAGTTCTGTTTCTAATTTTGTCAAATATATAAAATTGAACTAGCTTGACGTGATAATTGGATTTCTGTCATTTTGAGTTCTAAATCAAAAGTTATGGAGGATTTAGTTCGGACATGTCAAGTCGATCGACTAGTTAAAGTGATATATCTAAACTGATCATTGGTGCTCACTGAGCAAAGGATTATAAATGGAGCATAATGCCTGGTATCACACAGTTTTGGATAGATTGGATTACTTGGACGCTTTGCCGTATCTTGTCCTGTCACAAATATTGTCACAATATAGAAAATTGAGCTAGATTAAAGTGGGCATTGGATTCTTGTCATTTTGAGCTCTAAATCAAAAGTTACGGACGATTTAGTGCGGAGATGTCAAGTTGAGTGGCCAAATCAAGTGATCATTCAAAACAGATCATTGGTGCTCATTAATTAAAGGCCTATAAATGAAGCATAAAGCATGGCATCAAGTAGTTTGGATAGATTGGATAACTTGGACGCTTTGTCGTCTCTTATTTTGTAACAAATTTTGTCAAAATATAGAAAATTAAGCTAGCTTAACGTGGGCATTGGATTTTTGTCATTCTGATCTCTAAATACAAAGTTATGGACATGTAACATTGATCGTCCAGTTAAAATAATCATTCTAGACTGATCATTGGTGTTCACTGAGTAAAGGCTTATAAATGAAGAATAATGCATGGCATCACGCAGTTTGGGATGGAGTGGATAACTTGGACGATTTGTTGTATCTATTAATGTCTCAAATATTGTCACAATATAGAAAATTGAGCTACCTTGACGTGGGCATTGGATTCTTGTCATTCCGAGATCTAAATCTAAAGTTACAAACGATTTAATGCGGATATGTCAAGTTGATCGGTCAGCTAAAGTGATAATCTAAACTGATCATTGGTGCTCATTGAGTAAAGGCTTATAAATAAAGTATAATGCATGACATCACGTAGTTTGGGATAGATTGGATTACTTGGATGCTTTGTCGTATCTAGTTCTGTTTCAAATTTTGTGACAATATATAAAATTGAACTAGATTGACGTGAGCATTGGATTTCTGTCATTTTGAGTTCTAAATCAAAAGTTACGAACCAGTGTGGACATGTCAAGTCGATCGACTAGTTAAAGTGATCTATCTAAACTGATCATTGGTGCTCATTGAGCAAATGATTATAAATGGAGCATAATGCCTGGCATCACACAGTTTTGGATAGATTGGATTACTTGGACGCTTTGTCGTATCTTGTCCTGTCACAACTATTGTCACAATATAGAAAATTGAACTAGCATAATGTGGGCAATTGATTCGTGTCATTCTGAGCTATAAATCAAAAGTTATGGATATTATACTACAGACATGTCAAATTGATCGACCAGTTAAAATGATCATTCTAAATTAATCGCTTGTGCTTATTGTGTAGAAGCTTATAAATGAAGAATAATGCATGGCATCCCGCAGTTTGGGATGGACTGGATTACTTGGACGCTTTGTCGTATCTATTGCTGTCTCAATTTTTGTCACAATATAGAAAATTGAGCTAGATTAAAGTGGGCATTGGATTCGTGTCATTTTGAGATCTAAATCAAAAGTTACGGACGATTTAGTGCGGACATGTCAAGTTGAGTGGCCAAATCAAGTGATCATTCAAAACAGATCATTGGTGCTCATTAATTAAAGGCCTATATATGAAGCATAAAGCATGGCATCAAGTAGTTCGGATAGATTGGATAACCTGGACGCTTTGTCGTCTCTTATTTTGTAACAAATTTTGTCAAAATATCGAAAATTAAGCTAGCTTAACGCGGGCATTGGATTTTTGTCATTCTGATCACTAAATACAAAGTTATGGACATGTCAAGTTGATCGTCCAGTTAAAATAATCATTCTAGACTGATCATTGGTGTTCATTGAGTAAAGGCTTATAAATGAAGAATAAAGCATGGAATCATGCAGTTTGGGATGGAGTGGATAACTTGGACGGTTTGTTGTATCTATTAATGTCTCAAATATTGTCACAATATAGAAAATTGAGCTACCTTGACGTGGGCAATGGATTCTTGTCATTCCGAGATCTAAATCTAAAGTAACAAACGATTTAATGCGGATATGTCAAGTTGATCGGCAAGATAAAGTGATCAATCTAAACCGATCATTGGTGGTCATTGAGTAAAGGCTTATAAAGAAAGTATAATGCATGACATCACGTAGTTTGGGATAGATTGGATTACTGGATGCTTTGTCGTATCTAGTTTTGTTTCAATTTTGTGAAAATATATAAAATTGAACTAGATTGGTGTGAGCTTTGGATTTCAGTCATTTTGAGTTCTAAATCAAAAGTTACGAACGATTTAGTGCGGACATGTCAAGTCGATCGACTAGTTAAATTGATCTATCTAAACTGATCATTGGTGCTCATTGAGCAAATGATTATAAATGGAGCATAATGCATGGCATCACACAGTTTTGGATAGATTGGATTACTTGGATGCTTTGTCGTATCTTGTCCTGTCACAACTATTGTCACAATATAGAAAATTGAACTAGCATAATGTGGGCAATTGATTCGTGTCATTCTGAGCCGTAAATCAAAAGTTATGGATATTATACTACAGACATGTCAAATTGATCGGCCAGTTTAAATGATCATTCTAAACTGATCGCTTCTGCTTATTGAGTAAATGCTTATAAATGAAGAATAATGCATGGCATCACGCAGTTTGGGATGGACTGGATTACTTTGACGCTTTGTTGTATCTATTTCTGTCTCAAATTTTGTCACAATATAGAAAATTGAGCTAGATTAAAGTGGGCATTGGATTTGTATCATTCTGAGCCCTAAATCAAAAGCTACGGACGTTTTAGTGCAAACATGTCAAGTCAATCGGCCAGTTAAAGTGATCATGCTAAACTGATCATGCTAAACTGATTATTGGTGGTCATTGAGTAAAGGCTTATAAATGAAACATAATGCATGGCATCACATACTTTGGGTTATATATCT
Organism: Pugionium cornutum; assembly: GCA_018901935.1. Lineage (NCBI taxonomy): Eukaryota > Viridiplantae > Streptophyta > Magnoliopsida > Brassicales > Brassicaceae > Pugionium > Pugionium cornutum. The sequence continues at coordinate 13,849 of JAENJI010000655.1, forward strand.
AGTTTTGTTTCAAATTTTGTCACAATATAGCAAATTTTGTCACAATATAGTTCTATTTCAAATTCTGTCACAATATAGCAAATTTGGGATGCACTTGATTACTTCGACTCTTTGTCGTCTCTATTTATGTCTCTATTTACCAACAATATAGAAAATTGAGCTAGCTTAACGTGGGCATTGGATTCGTGTCATTCTGAGCTCTAAATAAGAAATTACGGACGATTTAGTGCGGACATGTTTACTCTATCCGCCATTTAAAGTGATCATTCGAAACTGATTATTCGTGCTCATTAAATAATGGCTTATAAATGAAGCATAAGTCATGGCATCACGTAGTTTGGGATAAATTGGATTACTTGGACGCTTTGTCATATCTATTTGTGTCTCAAATTTTGTAACAATATAGAAAATTGAACTAGTTTAATGTGGGCATTGGATTCGTGTCATTGTGAGCTATAAATCAAAAGTTATGGAAAACTTAGTGCACACATGTCAAGTTGATCGGCCAGTTAAAATGATCATTTTAAACTGATCATTGGTGCTCATTGAGTAAAAACTTACAAATGAAAAATAATGCATGACATCACACAGTTTGGGATGGATTGGATTACTTGGACGCTTTGTCGAATGTATTTCTATTTCAAATTTTCTCACTAGCTTGACGTGAGCATTGGATTTGTGTCATTCTGAGCTCTAAATCAAAAGTTATGGACGATTTAGTGCAGACATGTTAAGTTTATCAGCTAGTTAAAGTGATCATTTTACAGATATGTCAAGTTTACCGGCTAGTTAAGGTGATCATTCTAAACTGATCATTGGTGCTCATTAAGTAAAGGCTTTTAACTGAAGCATGATGCATGGCATATCACAGTTTGGGATAGATTGAATTACTGGGACGCTTTCTCGTATCTTGTTCTATCTCAAATTTTGTCACAAAATAGAAAATTGAACTAGCATAATGTGGGCAATTGATTCGTGTCATTCTGAACTATAAATCAAAAGTTATGGACGATATAGTGCAGACATGTCAAGTTGATATGTCAGTTAAAATGATCATTCTAAACTGATCGTTGGTGCTTATTCAGAAAAAATTTATAAATAAAAAATAATGCAAGGCATCACTCAGTTTGGGATGGATTGTATTATTTGAACGCTTTGTCAAATCTATTTCTGTCTCAAATTTTGTCACAATATAGAAAATTGAGCTAGCTTAAAGTGGGAATTGGATTCGTGTCATTCTGAGCTATAAATCAAAAGTTATGGATGATTTACTGCGGACATGTCAAGTTGATCGCGTAGTTAAAGTCATCATTCAAAAATGATCTTTGGTGCTCATTGAGTAATGGCTTATAAATGAAGCATAATGCATAGTATCGCTCAGTTTTGGATAGATTGGATTACTTGGACGCTTTTTCGTATCAAGTTTTGTTTCAAATTTTGTCACAATGTAGAAAATTGAATTTGCTTAATGTGGGCATTGGATTCGTGTAATTCTGAGCTCAAAATCAAAAGTTACGAACGATTTAGTGTGGACATGTCAAGTTGAGTGGCTAGTTAAAGTGATCATTCTAAACAGGTAATTGGTGCTCATTAAGTAAATCCTTATAAATCAAGCATAAAGCATGGCCTCAAGTAGTTTGGATAGACTGGATTACTTGGACGCTTTGTCGTCTCTGTTTCTGTTTCAAGTTTTGTCAAAATATAGAAAATTGAGCTAGTTTAACGTGGGTATTGGATTCGTGTCAATCATAAGTTACGGACTATTTAGTGTGGACATCTTAAATTGATTGGTCAGTTAATATGATTATTCTAAACTGATCATTGGTGGTCATTGAGTAAAGGCTTATAAATGAAGCATAATGCATGGCATCCTGCAGTTTAGGATAGATGGGATTACTTGAACGTTTTGTCGTATCTAGTTCTGTCTCAGATTTTTTCAAAATATAGAGAATTGAGCTAGCTTAACGTGGGTATTGAAATCGTGTCATTCTGAGCTCTAAGTCAAAAGTTACGGAAGATTTAGAGTGGAAAGTTCAAGAAGAGTAAATACTTATAAATGAACCATAATGAATTGCATCACACATTTTTGGATAGATTGGGATTACTTGGACGCTTTGTCGTATCTATTTATGTATCAAATGTTGTTACAATATAGTAAATTGAAGTAGCTTAACGTGGGCATTGGATTCGTGTCATTCAAAGCTTTCAATCAAAAGTTACGCACGATTTAGTTTGGACATGTCTGAGTGGCTAGTCAAAGTGATCATTCTAAACAGATCATTGGTGCTCTTTAAGTAAAGGCTTATAAATGAAGCATAAAGCATGGGATCAAGTAGTTTGGATAGATTGGATTACATGGACGCTTTGTCATCTCTATTTTTCTTCAATTTTGTCACAATATAGAAAACTGAACTAGCTTAATGTGGGCATTGCATTCACGTCATTCTGTGTTCTAAATCAAAAGTTACGTACGATTTAGTGCGGACATGTCAGGTTGAGTGGCCATTTAAAATGATAATTCTAAGCAGATCATTGGTGCTCATTAAGTAAATGCTTATAATAAAGCATAATGCATGGCATATAGATTGGATTACTTGGACGGTTTGTCGTCTCTATTTATATATTAGATTTTGTCAAAATATAGAAAATTGAGCTAGCTTAACGTGGGCATTAGATTCGTGTCATTCTGAGCTCTAAGTCAAACATTACGGATGATTTAGAGTGGAAAGTTCAAGTTTATCGGTCAGTTAATATGATTATTCTAAACTGATCACTAGTGCTCAGTCACTAAAGGATTCTAAATGAAGAATAATGCATGGGATTCGTATTTTGCGATATATTGGATTACTGGGACATTTTATCGAGCTAGTTTTGTTTCAGACTTTGTAACAATATAGAAAATTGAACTACCTTAATGTTGGTATTGGATTCGTGTCATTCTGAGCTCTAAATCAAATGTTACGGACGATTTAGTAAAGGCTTCATTCCAAACTGATCATTGGTGCTCATTAAGTAAAGGCTTATAAATGAAGCATAATGCATGACATCACGCAGTTTGGGTTATATTGGATTACCTGGCAGCTTTGTCGTATCTAGTTTTGTTTCAAATTTTGTCACAATATAGAAAATTGAACTCACTTATTGTGGGCATTGGATTAGTGTCATTATGAGCTATAAATCAAATGTTATGGACAATTTAGTGCATGTCATGTTGATCGGCCAGTTAAAATGATCATTCTAAACTGATCATTGGTTCTCAATGATTAAAAGCTTATAAATGAAGAATAATGCATGCCATCACGCAGTTTGGAAGGACTAGATTACTTGGATGCTTTATCATAGCTATTTCTATCTCAAATTTGTCACAATTTAGAAAATTGAGCTAGCTTAACTTGGGCATTGGATTCGTGTCATTCGGAGCTCTAAATCAAAAGTCACGGACGATTTAGTGAGGACATGTAAAGTTGATCGGCTAGTTAAAGTGATCATTCTAAACAGATCATTGGTGCTCATTGAGTAAAGGCTATAAATGATGCATAATGCATGACAACACGCAGCTCGGGATTGAATGGATTACTTGGACATTTTGTTGTATCTATTTCTGCCTAAAATTTTATAACAACATAGAAAATTGAGCTAGCTTAACGTGGGCATTGGATTCGTGTCATTCTGAGCTCTAAGTAAAAAATTACGGACGACTTTGAGTGGACAGTTCAAGTTGATTGGTCAATTAATATGATTATTCTAAATTGATCATTAGTGCTCAGTCACTAAAGGATTCTAAATGAAGAATAATGCATGGCATCACGTATTTTGGGACATTTTATCTAGCTAGTTTTGTTTCAAATTTTGTAACAATATAGAAAATTGAACTAGCTTAATATGGGTATTGGATTCGTGTCATTCTGAGCTCTAAATCAAAAGTTACGGACAATTTAGTGCGGACATGTCAAGTTGATCGGTCATTTAAAATAATCATTCTAAACTGATCGTTGGTGCTCGTTGAGTAAAAGCTTAGAAATGAAGAATAATGTATGGCATCACGCCGTTTGGGACGGACTAGATTACTTGGATGCTTTGTCGTATCCATTTGTGTCTCAAGTTTTATCCCAATATAGAAAATTGAGCTAGCTTAACGTGGTCATTGGATTCGTATCATTCTGAGCTGTAAATCAAAAGTTACGAACGATTTAGTGCAGACATGTCAAGTTGATCGGCCATTTAAAGGGAACATTCTAAACAGATCATTGGTACTAATTAAGTAAAGGCTTATAAATGAAGAATAAAGTATGGCATCACGCAGTTTGGGATAGATTGGATTACTTGGATGCTTTGTCGTCTCTATTTCTGTAAGAAATTTTGTCAAAACATAGAAAATTTATCTAGCTTTACGTAGACATTGGATTCGTGTCATTCTGAGCACAAAATCAAAAGTTACGGATGATTTAGTGTGGACATGTCAAGTTGTTCGGCCAGTTAATATGATTATTCTAAAATAATCATTGGTTCTCATTGAGTAAAGGCTTATAAATGAATCATAATCCATGGCATCACACAGTTTTGGATAGGTTGGGTTACCTGGAAATTTTGTCATATCTATTTTGGTCTAAATTTTGTTACAATGTAGAAAATTGAGCTAGCTTAACATGGGCATTGGATTCGTATCATTCTGAGCTCAAAATCAAATGTTAATGACGAACTGCGGACAGGTCAAGTTGATCGGCCAGTTGAAATGATCATTCTAAATTGATCATTGGTGTCATTGAATAAAGGCTTTCAAATGAAGCATAATGCATTGCATCCCACAGTTTAGGTTATATTGGATTACTTGGAAGCTTTGTCGTATCTAGTTTTATTTCAAATTTATTACAATATAGAAAATTGAACTAGCATAATGAGGGCATTGGATTCATGTCATTGTGAGCTCTAAATCAAAAGTTACAAATGATTTAGTACGGACATGTCAAGTGATCGGCAGTTAAAGTGATCATTCCAAACTCATCATTGGTGCTCATTAAGTAAAGGCTTATAAATGAAGCATAATGCATGACATCACGCAGTTTGGGTTATATTGGATTATCTGGCAGCTTTGTCGTATCTAGTTTTGTTTCAAATTTTGTCACAATATAGAAAATTGAACTCGCTTATTGTGGGCATTGGACTAGTGTCATTATGAGCTATAAATCAAATGTTATGGACAATTTAGTGCATGTGATGTTGATCGGCCAGTTAAAATGATCATTCTAAACTGATCATTGGTGCTCACTGATTAAAAGCTTATAAATGAAAAATAATGCATGCCATCACGCAGTTTGGAAGGACTGGATTACTTGGATTCTTTATCATATCTATTTCTGTCTCAAATTTTGTCACAATGTAGAAAATTGAGCTAGCTTAATTTGGGCATTGGATTCGTGTCATTTGGAGCTCTAAATCAAAAGTCACGGTCGATTTAGTGCAGACATGTAAAGTTGATCGGCTAGTTAAAGTGATCATTCTAAACAGATCATTGGTGCTCATTGAGTAAAGGCTATAAATGATGCATAATGCATGACAACACGCAGCTCGGGATTGAATGGATTACTTGGACACTTTGTTGTATCTATTTCTGCCTAAAATTTTGTGACAATATAGAAAATTGAGCTAGCTTAACGTGGGCATTGGATTCGTGTCATTTTGAGCTCTAAGTCAAAAATTACGGACGATATTGAGTGGACAGTTCAAGTTGATCGGTCAATTAATATGATTATTCTAAGCTGATCATTAGTGCTCAGTCAGTAAAGGATTCTAAATGAAGAATAATGCATGGCATCACGTATTTTGGGATATATTGGAGTACTGGGACATTTTATCGAGCTAGTTTTCTTTGAAATTTTGTAACAATATAGAAAATTGAACTAGCTTAATGTGGGTATTGGATTCGTGTCATTCTGAGCTCTAAATCAAAAGTTACGGACGATTTAGTGCGGACATGTCAAGTTTATCGGCCATTTAAAATGATCATTCTAAACTGATCGTTGGTGCTCGTTGAGTAAAAGCTTATAAATGAAGAATAATGCATGGCATCACGCCGTTTGGGATGGACTAGATTACTTGGATGCTTTGTCGTATCTATTTATGTATCAAATGTTGTTACAATATAGTAAATTGAGGTAGCTTAACGTGGGCATTGGATTCGTATCATTCTAAGCTTTCAATCAAAAGTTATGCATGATTTAGTTTGGACATGTCAAATTGAGTGGCAAGTCAAAGTGATCATTCTAAACAGATCATTGGTGCTCATTAAGTAAAGGCTTATAAATGAAGCATAAAGCATGGGATCAAGTAGTTTGGATAGATTGGATTACATGGACGCTTTGTCATCTCTATTTTTTCTTCAATTTTGTCAAAATATAGAAAACTGAACTAGCTTAATGTGGGCATTGCATTGGTGTCATTCTGAGCACTAAATCAAAAGTTACGTACGATTTAGTGCGGACACGTCAGGTTGAGTGGCCATTTAAAATGATAATTCTAAACAGATCATTGGTGCTCATTAAGTAAATGCTTATAATAAAGCATAATGCATGGCATATAGATTGGATTACTTGGACGGTTTGTCGTCTCTATTTATATATTAGATTTTGTCAAAATATAGAAAATTGAGCTAGCTTAACGTAGGCATTGGATTCGTGTCATTTTGAGCTCTAAGTCAAAAATAACGGGCAATTTTGAGTGGATAGTTCAAGTTGATCGGTCAATTAATATGATTATTCTAAACTGATCATTAGTGCTCTGTCACTAAAGGATTCTAAATGAAGAATAATGCATGGCATCACGTATTTTGGGATATATTGGATTACTGGGACATTTTATCGAGCTAGTTTTGTTTCAAACCTTGTAACAATATAGAAAATTAAACTAGCTTAATATGGGTATTGGATTCGTGCAATTCTGAGCTCTAAATCAAAAGTTACGGACGATTTAGTGCGGACATGTCAAGTTGATCGGCCATTTAAAATGATCATTCTAAACTGATCGTTGGTGCTCGTTGAGTAAAAGCTTATAAATGAAGAATAATGCATGGCATCACGCCGTTTGGGACGGACTAGATTACTTGGATGCTTTGTCGTATCTATTTGTGTCTCAAGTTTTATCCTAATATAGAAAATTGAGCTAGCTTAACGTGGTCATTGGATTCGTGTCATTCTGAGCTCTAAATCAAAAGTTACGAACGATTTAGTGCAGACATGTCAAGTTGATCGGCCATTTAAAGGGAACATTCTAAACAGGTCATTGGTACTAATTAAGTAAAGGCTTATAAATGAAGCATAAAGTATGGCATCACGCAGTTTGGGATAGATTGGATTACTTGGATGCTTTGTCGTCTCTATTTCTGTAAGAAATTTTGTCAAAATATAGAAAATTCATCTAGCTTTACGTAGACATTGGATTCGTGTCATTCTGAGCACAAAATAAAAAGTTACGGATGATTTAGTGTGGACATGTCAAGTTGTTCGGCCAGTTAATATGATTATTCTAAAAAAATCATTGGTTCTCATTGAGTAAAAGCTTATAAATGAATTGTAATCCATGGCATCACACAGTTTTGGATAGGTTGGGTTACTTGGAAATTTTGTCATATCTATTTTGGTCTAAATTATGTTACAATATAGAAAATTGAGCTAGCTTAACGTGGGCATTGGATTCGTATCTTTCTGAGCTCAAAATCAAATATTAATGACGAAGTGCGGACAGGTCAAGTTGATCGGCCAGTTGAAATGATCATTCTAAATTGATCATTGGTGTCATTGAATAAAGGCTTTCAAATGAAGCATAATGCATAGCATCCCACAATTTAAGTTATATTGGATTACTTGGAAGCTTTGTCGTATCTAGTTTTGTTTCAAATTTATTACAATATAGAAAATTGAACTAGCATAATGTGGGCATTGGATTCGTGTCATTGTGAGCTCTAAATCAAAAGTTACATACGATTTAGTATGGACATGTCAAGCGATCGCCAGTTAAAGTGATCATTCTAAACTGATCATTAGTGCTCATTAAGTAAAGGCTTATAAATGAAGCATAATGCATGACATCACGCAGTTTGGGTTGTATTGGATTACCTGGCAGCTTTGTCGTATCTAGTTTTGTTTCAAATTTTGTCACAATATAGAAAATTGAACTCGCTTATTGTGGGCATTGGATTAGTGTCATTATGAGCTATAAATCAAATGTTATGGACAATTCAGTGCATGTCATGTTGATCGGCCAGTTAAAATGATCATTCTAAACTGATCATTGGTGCTCACTGATTAAAAGCTTATAAATGAAGAATAATGCATGCCATCACGCAGTTTGGAAGGAATGGATTACTTGGATGCTTTATCATATCTATTTCTGTCTCAAATTTTGTCACAATATAGAAAATTGAGCTAGCTAAACTTGGGCATTGGATTCGTGTCATTCGGAGCTCTAAATCAAAAGTCACGGACGATTTAGTGCGGACATGTAAAGTTGATCGGCTAGTTAAAGTGATCATTCTGAACAGATCATTGGTGCTCATTGAGTAAAGGCTATAAATGATGCATAATGCATGACAACACGCAGCTTGGGATTGAATAGACTACTTGGACACTTTGTTGTATCTATTTCTGCCTAAAATTTTGTCACAATATAGAAAATTGAGCTAGCTTAACGTGGGCATTGGATTCGTGTCATTCTGAGCTCTAAGTCAAAAATTACAGACGATTTTGAGTGGACAGTTCAAGTTGATCGGTCAATTAATATGATTATTCTAAACTGATCATTAGTGCTCAATCACTAAAGGATTCTAAATGAAGAATAATGCATGGCATCACGTATTTTGGGATATATTGGATTACTGGGACATATTATCAAGCTACTTTTGTTTCAAATTTTGTAACAATATAGAAAATTGAACTAGCTAAATATGAGTATTGGATTCGTGTCATTCTGAGCTCTAAATCAAAAGTTACGGACAATTTAGTGCGACATGTCAAGTTGATTGGCCATTTAAAATGATCATTCTAAACTTATCGTTGGTGCTCGTTAAGTAAAAGCTTATAAATGAAGAATAATGAATGGCATCACGCCGTTTGGGATGGACTAGATTACTTGGATGCTTTGTTGTATCTATTTGTGTCTCAAGTTTTATCCCAATATAGAAAATTGAGCTAGCTTAACGTGGTCATTGGATTCGTATCATTCTGAGCTGTAAATCAAAAGTTACGAACGATTTAGTGCAGACAAGTCAAGTTGATCGGCCATTTAAAGGGAACATTCTAAACGGGTCATTGGTACTCATTAAGTAAAGGCTTATAAATGAAGCATAAAGTATGGCATCACACAGTTTGGGATAGATTGGATTACTTGGATGCTTTGTCGTCTCTATTTCTGTAAGAACTTTTGTCAAAATATAGAAAATTTATCTAGCTTTACGTAGACATTGGATTCGTGTCATTCTGAGCACAAAATCAAAAGTTACGGATGATTTAGTGTGGACATGTCAAGTTGTTCAGCCAGTTAATATGATTATTCTAAAATAATCATTTGTTCTCATTGAGTAAAGGCTTATAAATGAATCATAATCCATGGCATCACACAGTTTTGGATAGGTTGGGTTACTTGGAAATTTTGTCATATCTATTTTGGTCTAAATTTTGTTACAATGTAGAAAATTGAGCTAGCTTAACGTGGGCATTGGATTCGTATCATTCTGAGCTCAAAATCAAACGTTAATGACGAAGTGCGGACAGGTCAAGTTGATCGGCCAGTTGAAATGATCATTCTAAATTGATCATTGGTGTCATTGAATAAAGGCTTTTAAATGAAGCATAATGCATGGCATCCCACAGTTTAGGTTATATTGCATTACTTGGAAGCTTTGTCGTATCTAGTTTTGTTTCAAATTTATTACAATATAGAAAATTGAACTAGCATAATGTGGGCATTGGATTCGTGTCATTGTGAGCTCTAAATCAAAAGTTACAGACGATTTAGTACGGACATGTCAAGTGATCGGCAGTTAAAGTGATCATTCCAAACTGATCATTGGTGCTCATTAAGTAAAAGCTTATAAATGAAGCATAATGCATGACATCACGCAGTTTGGGTTATATTGGATTATCTGGCAGCTTTGTCGTGTCTAGTTTTGTTTCAAATTTTGTCACAATATAGAAAATTGAACTTTCTTATTGTGGGCATTGGATTATTTTCATTATGAATCAAATGTTATGGACAATTTAGTGCATGTCATGTTGATTGGCCAGTTAAAATGATCATTCTAAACTGATCATTGGTGCTCACTGATTAAAAGCTTATAAATGAAGAATAATGCATGCCATTACGCAGTTTGGAAAGACTAGACTACTTTGATGCTTTATCATATCTATTTCTGTCTCAAATTTTGTCACAATGTAGAAAATTGAGCTAGCTTAATTTGGGCATTGGATTCATGTAATTCGGAGCTCTAAATCAAAAGTCACGGACGATTTAATGCAGACATGTAAAGTTGGTCGGCTAGTTAAAGTGATCATTCTAAACAGATCATTGGTGCTCATTGAGTAAAGGCTATAAATGATGCATAATGCATGACAACACGCAGCTCGGGATTGAATGGATTACTTGGACACTTTGTTGTATCTATTTCTGCCTAAACATTTGTCACAATGTAGAAAATTGAGCTAGCTTAATGTGGGCATTGGATTCGTGTCATTTTGAGCTCTAAGTCAAAAATTTCGGAAGATTTTGAGTGGACAGTTCAAGTTGATCGGTCAATTAATATGATTATTCTAAACTGATCATTAGTGCTCAGTCACTAAAGGATTCTAAATGAAGAATAATGCATGGCCTCACGTATTTTGGGATATATTGGATTACTGGGACATTTATCGAGCTAGTTTTGTTTCAAATTTTGTAACAATATAGAAAATTGAACTAGCTTAATATGGGTATTGGATTCGTGTCATTCTGAGCTCTAAATCAAAAGTTACAGACGATTTAGTGCGGACATGTCAAGTTTATCGGCCATTTAAAATGATCATTCTAAACTGATCGTTGGTGCTCATTGAGTAAAAGCTTATAAATGAAGAATAATGCATGGCATCACGCCGTTTGGGATGGACTAGATTACTTGGATGCTTTGTCATATCTATTTGTGTCTCAAGTTTTTTCCCAATATAGCAAATTGAGCTAGCTTAATGCGGTCATTGGATTCGTGTCATTCTGAGCTCTAAATCAAAAGTTACAAACGATTTAGTGCAAACATGTCAAGTTGATCGGCCATTTAAAGGGATCCTTCTAAACTGGTCATTGGTACTCATTAAGTAAAGGCTTATAAATGAAGCATAAAGCATGGCATCACGCAGTTTGGGATATATTGGATTACTTGGATGCTTTGTCGTCTCTATTTCTGTCACAAATTTAGTCAAAATATAGAAAATTTATCTAGTTTTACGTAACATTGGATTCGTGTCATTCTGAGCACAAAATCAAAAATTACGGACGATTTAGTGCGGACATGTCAGGTTGTTCGGCCAGTTAATATGATTATTCTAAAATAATCATTGGTTCTAATTGAGTAAAGGCTTATAAATGAATCATAATTCATGGCATCACACAGTTTTGGATAGGTTGGATTACTTGGAAATTTTGTCATATCTATTTCGGTCTAAATTTTGTTACAATATAGAAAATTGAGCTAGCTTAACGTGGGCATTGGATTCGTATCATTCTGAGCTCAAAATCAAATGCTAATGACGAAGTGCGGACAGGTCAAGTTGATCGGCGAGTTGAGTGATCATTCTAAATTGATCATTGGTGTCATTGAATAAAGGCTTTCAAATGAAGCATAATGCATAGCATCCCACAGTTTAGGTTATATTGGATTACGTGGAAGCTTTGTCGTATCTAGTTTTGTTTCAATTTTATTACAATATAGAAAATTGAACTAGCATAATGTGGGCATTGGATTCGTGTCATTGTGAGCTCTAAATAAAAAGTTACAGACGATTTAGTCGGACATGTCAAGTGATAAGCAGTTAAAGTGAACATTCCAAACTGATCATTGGTGCTCATTAAGTAAAGGCTTATAAATGAAGCATAATGCATGACATCACGCAGTTTGGGTTATATTGGATTACCTGGGAGCTTTGTCGTATCTAGTTTTGTTTCAAATTTTGTCACAATATAGAAAATTGAACTCGCTTATTATGGGTATTGGATTAGTGTCATTATAAGCTATAAATCAAATGTTATGGACAATTTAGTGCATGACATGTTGATCGGCTAGTTAAAATGATCATTCTAAACTTATCATTGGTGCTCACTGATTAAAAGCTTATAAATGAAGAATAATGCATGCCATCACGCAGTTTGGAAGGACTGGATTACTTGGATGCTTTATCATATCTATTTCTGTCTCAAATTTTGTCACAATGTAGAAAATTGAGCTAGCTTAACTTCGGCATTGGATTCGTGTCATTCGGAGCCCTAAATCAAAAGTCACGGACGATTTAGTAGTAAAGTTGATCGGCTAGTTAAAGTGATCATTCTAAACAGATCATTGGTGCTCATTAAGTAAAGGCTATAAATGATGCATAATGCATGACAACACGCAGCTCGGGATTGAATGGATTACTTGGACACTTTGTTGTATCTATTTCTGCCTAACATTTTGTCACAATATAGAAAATTGAGCTAGCTTAACGTGGGCATTGGATTCGTGTCATTTTGAGCTCTAAGTCAAAAATTACGGACGATTTTGAGTGGACAGTTCAAGTTGATCGGTCAATTAATATGATTATTCTAAACTGATCATTAGTGCTCAGTAACTAAAGGATTCTAAATGAAGAATAATGCATGGCATCACGTATTTTGGGATATATTGGATTACTGGGACATTTTATCGAGCTAGTTTTGTTTCAAATTTTGTAACAATATAGAAAATTGAACTAGCTTAATGTGGGTATTGGATTCGTGTCACTCTGAGCTCTAAATCAAAAGTTATGGATGATTTAGTGCGGACATGTCAAGTTTATCGGCCATTTAAAATGATCATTCTAAACTGATCGTTGGTGCTCGTTGAGTAAAAGCTTATAAATGAAGAATAATGCATGGCATCACGCCGTTTGGGATGTACTAGATTACTTGGATGCTTTGTCATATCTATTTATGTCTCAAGTTTGTCCCAATATAGAAAATTGAGCTAGCTTAATGCGGTCATTAGATTCATGTCATTCTGAGCTCTAAATCAAAAGTTACGAACGATTTAGTGCAAACATGTCAAGTTGATCGGCCATTTAAAGGGATCCTTCTAAACTGGTCATTGGTACTCACTAAGTAAAGGCTTATAAATGAAGCATAAAGCATGGCATCACGCAGTTTGGGATAGATTGGATTACTTGGATGCTTTGGCGTCTCTATTTCTGTCACAAATTTAGTTAAAATATAGAAAATTTATCTAGCTTTACGTAGACATTGGATTCGTGTCATTCTAAGCACAAAATCAAAAATAACGGACGATTTAGTGCGGACATGTCAACTTGTTCGGCCAGTTAATATGATTATTCTAAAATAATCATTGGTTCTCAATGTGTAAAGGCTTATAAATGAATCATAATCCATGGCATCACACAGTTTTGGATAGGTTGGATTACTTGGAAATTTTGTCATATCTATTTTGGTCTAAATTTTGTTACAATATAGAAAATTGAGCTAGCTTAACGTGGGCATTGGATTCGTATCATTCTGAGCTCAAAATAAAAGGTTAATGACGAAGTGCATATAGGTCAAGTTGATCGGCCAGTTAAAGTGATCATTCTAAATTGATCATTGGTGTCATTGAATAAAGGCTTTCAAATGAAGCATAATAAATGGCATCCCACAGTTTGGGTTATATTGGATTACTTGGAAGCTTTGTCGTATCTAGTTTTGTTTCAAATTTATTACAATATAGAAAATTGTACTAGCATAATGTGGGCATTGGATTCGTGTCATTGTGAGCTCTAAATCAAATGTTACAGACGATTTAGAACGGACATGTCAAGTGATCGGCAGTTAAACTGATCATTCCAAACTGATCATTGGTGCTCATTAAGTAATGGCTTATAAATGAAGCATAATGCATGACATCACGCAGTTTGGGTTATATTGTATTACTTGGGAGCTTTGTCGTATCTAGTTTTGTTTCAAATTTTGTCACAATATAGAAAATTGAACTAGCTTATTGTGGGCATTAGATTAGTGTCATTATGAGCTATAAATCAAATGTTATGGACAATTTAGTGCATGACATGTTGATCGGCCAGTTAAAATGATCATTCTAAACTGATCTTTGGTGCTCACTGATTAAAAGCTTATAAATGAAGACTAATGCATGCCATCACGCAGTTTGGAAGGACTGGATTACTTGGACGCTTTATCATATCTATTTCTATCTCAAATTTTGTTGCAATATGGAAAATTGAGCTAGCTTAACTTGGGCATTGGATTCGTGTCATTCGGAGCTCTAAATCAAAAGTCACAGACGATTTAGTGCGGACATGTAAAGTTGATCGGCTAGTTAAAGTGATCATTCTAAACAGATCATTGTTGCTCATTGAGTAAAGGCTTATAAATGAAGCATAATGCATGGCATCATGCAGTTTGGGTTATATTGGATTACTTGGGAGCTTTGTCGTATCTTGTCTTGTTTCAAATTTTGTCACAATATAGAAAATTGAACTAGTTTAATGTGGGCATTGAATTTGTGTCATTCTGAGCTATAAATAAAAAGTTTTGGATGATTTAGTGCAAACATGTCAAGTTGATCGGTCACCTAAAGAGATCATTCTAAACTGGTCATTGGTGCTCATTAAGTAAAAGCTTATAAATGAAGAATTATGCATGGCATCATGCAGTTTGGGATATATAGCATTACTTGGACGCTTTGTCGTATCTAGTTCTTTTTAAAATTTTGTCACAATATAGCAAATTGAACTAGATTAATGCGGGCATTGGATTCGTATCATTCTGAGCTATAAATCAAAAGTTATGGACGATTTAGTGCAGACATGACTAGTTGATCGGCCAGTTAAAATGATCAATCTAAATCATTGATGCTCACTGAGTAAAAGCTAATAAATTAAAAATAATGCATGGGAACACCCA